>JABRWK010000181.1:72905-164680 GCA_013372445.1 Hypothenemus hampei | reverse complement strand
ACACACACACACACACACACACACACACACACACACACACACACACACACACACACGCACACGCTCACGATCAGGCCATTTTTATTTTTTTTAGGTTTCGTTCACGACAATGGCTAAATTTTAAGTAGATCTACTCTGGGTAATTGATTCAATAATTTACCATTGTATATCTGCTTAATATTTACCATAATACGAGCTCAATTGCATAAACTGGCTGGTAAGTGCTTGTAATTCAATTGGAAACGAAAGAAGAAAAAACAAAATGGCTAGACCACTATTATTATTATTATTATTATTATTATTATTTCAAGTTGAGGTTTAATTCTCGAATAGGGGTGACGGGATGTAATTAATTTATTTGCTCTTTGTCCCCCTCGCTGCGCCACCACTGGAGGAATTGAACCAATAAAGTGGAATTTTTATTATAAATTTCCTTTTCACAGTTTCGTTCGAGTGACGAGAGTGTTGGACGCGTTCTCGAATCCGCCGATTTCCTCTATCAATTATTTGTCAACCATTCTTTTTTTTTTATTTTTTCTTTTTTAACATTATATAATCGGCCCTGGTAGTGATGGTCCTGCAAGGGTCCGAAAATCAACAACAAAAGCGACCGGACAATAGAATAATAACTTGCACTAAAAGGAAACAATCTCTCAATTTAACTTAAATTAACGTGTAGGGATGTGGGCTTCGCATATAAACCCAATTGAAGCTGATTAACCGGACAGTTTGCCTCCATTCGTCAAACGTAATGCAACTTGTGTCCCTTTATTATTTTTTCTTTTTTTGTTTTTCTCAGAGCCATCTCAAGGGTAAGTGTTCCTCGTTATTTCCTATAAATATTTAAATATTTACTTAGTTATACATTGTTGTTAGTTATTATTTTAAACTGACAATGATAATTAATATTATTGACAGATAATGGTCTAATAATAGGTACATTGGACCTAACCCTCTTCCCCAGATAAACGCCACTGTCTGTTCTGTGTGCCTGCGCGCCACTGCTATTATCAACTCAATGAACCCCACGACCCTTTCGATACCCTGACCCTCAATAATGATCTTTTAAGCGCCAACACGAACGTGGGATTTCTTTTTAAATTTAAATTAGAATAAGAATCTTGAAATAACAGTAATTAACAAATTTTTCCAGAATTTAGGATGAGTCATATGCTGCGGCGCATCCAGTTAATTAAATTTTCTGGGGAGCAGGTAAGTGGAAAAACAGATGTTTCCATAAATGAAGGCTTTTTATTATTGGTTAACCGTTAATGAACTTTACTTTATCGTCACTCTAATGGCATCCGAACTAGCTTGGTTATTGTTAAATGTAAATAACCAGCGGCGGAGTAGGGCTTTTCAGTCTTTTCATAGAATAGAATTGTTTTTGTTTTTTTTGCGCATTGTGTATCGCCACCACGAGGGAACTAGTCGAAAATTATTAAATTTACCGTTAGGGTCCATTTAATTGACCTCCCTAAATGGAACGAATATTATTAGTATTATCCTGTGTGAGTTAATTTATTTCTAAAATTATAATTGAGCCCTAATAGTTCAGGCAACCAGTAATACATATTTAAAGATGTATTGTGGGTGGACTTATATTGTCTTTTCCGTCAATCACCTTAAGTTACTTATTTATTAATCCAGTCCATTTTAATTTCAAAAATTCTCTTGAGGCTTATGTAATTTTGGACGATTAACCTAACTTTATTGATTTTTGATTAAACGGGAATGAAAGGAAGGTTGCATAAACAATGGCATTAGAAATTAAGTTGCTGTTATTACGGTCTGTTTTCCTTTAAATTTAGTTGGATGTCAAACTTAATCTATTATATAAACAATTGAATTTGCTGTCAATCGGCACATTTCAAAACTCACTTGCCGTTGATCATGCTGGTATCATCGTCCTATAGAATAGTTTAGACAAGAAGTATAACCAATTGGTGAGTGTTGAAGAAGAAATAAAACATTTTCATTTCTTTTTGTAGCTTGATCAATTTAATTTTCAAAAAATCTTGTCAAAGTTTTAGGTTGTTGGTTGCTTGAAAAAGCTCTTCAATAAAGTTCGCCAATTTAATATAACTAGTCGTATGTCTTGTTATGTGTAGCCGGTTGCATACCCGTACACATTTTTTAGAATATTCTTTATCCTGTTACTAAGTACTAGTGCCGCAGGAGTGTATTTGATCTCCTGCTGCTCAAGTGCTTATCAATGGGTACTGAAATTGGACAAACCAAAAAGCAACTTTTTATTATAAATAGTTAATAGAGTTCTCATTATAAAAAAATTCGAATAAAATTTAATCTTAAGCTGTGAGATGGTCAGTGTTGCCGATGTTCGTCAGAGGCCGATCAATTGGAAAATTACCTTTTCCTTGTAAAATCGATTTTTGCACTTTCTGGAAAAATGACAAATATCAAATTAGTTAGACTAAATTCTATTGTTAATACCTTAGCAAATACGTTGCTAATAAGTCTGTCAGCGAGTCTCAAACGATTGACACGTTTGTTGATGAACTTTTTCTTAACCTCTGGTAACTTTTCATAATTTTTCCTAGTAATTTGTTTCATTTGTTTTTCAGTGAACAGCTTGTATTTCGATTGGTTCTCGAATTTCTCATTGTTTTCTAAAAAATGCAACTTCTTGTCGTCTTTTTGTCTTTCTCGCATAATTCTCGAGTTGAGCAACATTTGTCTACGGTATTCCGCTGTGGTAATAAAGCCTGGCTTGTTTCTAATAAGATATTCCTTTGAAATTAATTAAAAATAGATATAAATTTAAGATAAATTAAAATAAATCACCATCAAAGTATATTGGACGCAATCTTTCTCATTTGCATTCCCATTGGAATGCTCCCTTTTTTTATGTTTCTTCTCAGTGGTATCTCCATTGTTTTTCTTAATATAATTTTCTTTGTTCTTCATATTTTTCCAACTCCATCCTTGTTGTACTTTAACATCTTCAATGTTCCTTTTCATGCTATTATCACTATGATTAATACTATTACGCAAGGTAACCGTATACATCAAACCATCAGAAACCGGAGCAGGTTTTCTTTTATTAACAGCAGGATTTTGGCTGTAACATCTGCATATGGTTGGCTGCCAATGACAACTGGGGTAAGTCCAGCAATAGTTGTGACTGCAATAGCGCGGCCTCGTGTAAAAACACTTGGTACAAATTGGGAATGATTTTTCATTTTCTTCCAGATAACTGACTTCAGCCAAAAAGGCTTTTTGTTTGCAGCAAAAGCAGATGACACGTGTCGAGCCGCTACTATTTGAAATGTTGGTGGTAGCTAAAAAATTTTTTTGTTAAAAAATAGCAATAAAAAAGTTAATCAAAATTACTATTGTTTGTACTGAGACTGTCAGTCGCAACGCTATGTTGTCTTCCTATATCCCTTAACGGCCTGGATCTGGGCTGGGACGAAGTAGTATTGCTATGCTGTGTCCCCAAATCCTTAAAATCTGGAGTTAAATTACCTTTACTGGGCGGCTCCGATCCGGTATCCTTCAAAGTGTTTGCCTGTATTTCCAAATCTTTTCTGGAGGTGACTTCAGGCGTTGAAGAAGTGTCAAGCATTATTCTATGTTTGCTGAACTGCATACCCATCTCCCTGGTTTGGTCGGTAGTCAAATAATCGTAGCTGTACTGTGTACCGGAATCCTTTAATGATCGTGCTTGGGATTTGTCAACATGTTGCGTTTCCGAATCTTTGGGTATCATTTTTAATTTAGGCTCTGTACTACAATCAGGCTGCGTCCCAGAATCTCTTAACAAATTCTTCTTTTTATCGGCGCTCATGGATTCGTCGGTGGATTGTGTTGCAGTACTTTTCGATGATATTTTTTCAAACTGAGTACCAGAATCTTTGAAAAAACCGTTTTGTATGTGTTGAGTACTTGAAGATTTCCTGTTTCTCATTGAACTCGTAGAATGCTGCGTTCCGAAGTTTTTTAAAGAGTCACCACTAGGCTGCGTTCCCGTATCTTTCAACGAAATTGTCTGATGGGATTGGGCTCCAGATTCGTTAGTCGTAATTTTAATTGGTTTAATATCAGTTTCTGAACGTTGTGTTTCCATATCAGTTAATCGAATTGATTTGTACTGCGTACCCGAATCCCGTAGAGACGTTTGATTTTCATCTCCTAAAAGTTCTGTTCCAGTATTTTTCATCAAAATCGTCTTAGACTGCATTCCAAAATCTTTTGTGCAACTACTACTACTACTACTATACTGCGTTCTAGAATCCTTCAAGGTCTTCGGTTTGATGTCTAATAAACGATCTGTTGGTTGCGTTCCAGTATCCCTCAATGCAATCGAATGATGATGAATGGACTGCGTTCCAAAATCTTTATTATAATTGATTGCTTCACCAAGTTGTGTTTCAGTATTTTTTAGGACGATTTCATCTCTAGCTTCATTGACTGAAGTTGCATAACTCGCACTTGCTTGAGTTTCAGTGTCCTGCATTGCAATCCTGTCTGTATTAAGATTTTTCTCTAACGGAGAAGCCACCAATTGTATATTTGATGTTGCTTTAGACAATTTTGAAAAGGTTCTTGCATATTCCCAATCTGTTTGGACTCCCATAGATTCTAAATCCACTTTAGTTTGTCCCTCGAAATTCCTCAATACCTTTTTGGGCCTTGTCTGCACACCAGCATGTATCAAATCACGTTCATGTTGCGTACCAAAATTCTTAAGATCAATTTCACTATTCCTGATAGCAATGTCAGGTTGGATTCTTTCAGTTTGAGTCACACCCGCATTGACGCTGATTAAATTATCCGTACTACAGCTGCAACATTTCGTGGCCTTATAGAAGCCATCATGTTGAATTGACGAACTCGCAAGCTCGGTTTGCGTGAACTTCGCCAAATTTTCCTCTTTGATAGTGTGAATTGCAACGTGATCATTATTATTGACCTTCTGGAGGTTTATGTTTTGAGTCAAGGAGGTGTGGATTTGAGGTTCGTTGTTTCCCTTTTCAGGATTGGGCACTGAATGTTGAGCTAGCTTCGTGATTTCCAATTTCTTCTCTTGGCTTTCTTTGGTTCTGGTTTGAGAATTCACATTTCCAGTTTCCGAGGAATATTGTAAATTGATCTGTTCAGATTCAATGGGAGAAGTTTGAACGGCAACCGGACTGGCATCGGGTCTTTTAATTTGAAATTTATCCATTATTCTTTTAACAAATTCGCATCCACAATTGGGTCGGTCGTAGGTGCAGCAGCACTTTTCAAACACCTGCTCTAGAGAATTGAGATTTTGTTCACAACAATCGATTCTTTCACATACACACAACATTCCATGACAGCTCGGGCACACATTCGAAGCTCCATCGTCGGACAACGATGGAATTCTTGATTCCAAAGTTCTTTCAGAACCGCAAATACATTGAGCCTGTCGGCAAGTTAAACATAAAGTTCTTACTTTAATATTCGTAAATTTCTCGTTAGATTTTACAACAATATCGGCTATGATGGAATTCTCTGTATCGGTAGAATCCCTCTGCGAATCTGAAACAACATATTTCTTGCCATCGATCAGATATTTGGCACATTTAATTCGTTCGGGACAGTCTATTACATATTGTCTATAGGTGCCACCTTCTTGGGCTACATTGTAAACATTTGTTCTGGATTTCGACGTTTTCTTAGTTTCCAGAATGTGTTTCAGCTTTGACAAGTGATTTATTTCATTGTTGATCCAATGCAATTGGTATTCTCGTTCGTTTTCGGCAAATTTCACTAGATGGTCGTTTGAATGCATTCTAGAATCCTTTTCACTGGATTCTTCGGACGCCGATTGGGCCTTACTTAGATTTGAGTAGTTGCAATTACGCGGTATAATTTTTGTGTTTTGTTTTGTGGAACATCTCAGGCTACCGCTATTTGATTGACTTGAACTTGACGCTTGCAAAAGTACACTTTTCAAGCAGTTTAAGGCCTCGTTCTCGCTACCATTTGTTTTATTTTGAACTGGCTTCGATTTACTATCACTTTTCAAATTTAAAGAATTAACCACTTTTTTAGGAATAAACAAATCCGAACTGGTGCTAGTTTCATTTGAGGTCTCAAGTTCATTCAACTCCTTTAATAATCGTTTAATATATTTCCTTTTGGCACTTGAATTAAATGTCTTACTCTTTAATAGATTTCGTAACGTTTCCAAATGTTGATCAACAACGGAGGCAACCTCAATGGGCTCCCTCAGTGTCACTACTTTACTATTTCCAGGTTTAACTTTAATATATTCAAAACTTGAAGCCGAATCGACCATTTCATAATTTTCTTGAAAATTACATTGCGTCTCTATACTACGGCACCTTACGGATTCCGTCTGGATAGCCTGAGGATGAACTGTTTTGGAATCGATCGGTTTAACGCATTTAACATTGATTGGAGTCGAAATGTTTAATTCGACCACTCGAGTTTTAATATTTTTCTGAATTTTGACTGGTTCCAAAGATGAACTTGATGATTTACTTGAACTTGATGTTCTGACTTGCAATTTTTCTTCAATCAGGTTATTGATTTCACTGATTTTTGAATTACGACTACTTAATTGTACTCTGCCCGCTCTAACATCCTTCGTCTGAATCTCCGTATTGGGTGTTGATTGAGCATCCGGCAAGCCAATTTTCCGTTTCAAATAGTTAATTTGTTTATGAAATTCCAAGACTTTTGCATCTTCTTTATTCGCTGAACTTTTCGCTAGTTGCTCATCGATTTGTGCCCGGGCGCTGCTCTTAGCGGAAGAAGTTTCCGAACTCAATACAATAATTTCGATATTTTCCTCACTGGATGATTGAAGAACATCTTCATTTGAAACAGTCGAACTGCTTGGCATGTTCTTCAATTTTGAAATTGCATTACTCAAAGATTCGGGAAGCGACAGGCTTTTCTTTAAACGTCCTGTTCTTTTATTGCTTGTGGAATTGTAACCTATATCGGCTCCATTGTCCCATTCAAGTTTCTTGCGTTCTGAATGACTCTCTGAACTTGAACTTGAATCAGAACTGCTGGAATGTTTTGCTTGGATGGCTTCAAGTACCCTAGAATCAGTTGCGTCCACTTCAGTGACGATTGGTGGTAAATAGGACACCGGCGATCCAGAAAGATATTTTGGTAAGTTCTGGTTTTGTGAATATCTTTTAATATATTCAAGGACCGGTTCGGTGTGCTTGTCATTACTGTCTAAACTCATTTGTACCTGTCGGAATTAAAAAAAAATGGAAATTGCCATGGTGCAAGTGGAATTTATTGAACAAACTTACAACTTGAAAATGCCCCGTTTAAGGAGCCGCGAGCCGAAATTAAACTTTTAAATAATCATAAACACTTATAATCACAAAGTAATTATCATGAAACATTTGTAGGACCGTTAAAAATTTCAATCTTCACGCCATTTAAATGTTTAAAGGTTTGTTTACGTTTCGGTTGTTGTCAATTGTCAAATGTCAAAATAATAATGACAGTCTAACCGGATTCAATCAATAGAAATTAAGGATAACAAACAATTTCTTTTGTTTGACTAAATGCTGTGTGATTTAAGGACTGGGAATTGATATCGAAAATTTCATAAACATTATAATGAAAAAAAAGAAAAACAAACTAAAGACAATTGTCAAAAGCACATGCTACTTTTAGACACTTTTTTCTTTACAACAGCTGTCAACAGAGACCGTTGAAGTTTCGTCACCTAACCACACTTTTATCGACGAATTAGGTCCCAAATTCACCAAAAGGATTCACTAAAAGACCGTAAAATATTTAAATTTCATTTGTGTATTCGGGACCATATTAAACGACTTGTATTGGAAATTCTTAGTGACGCATTTGTAACCGGTAAAAATCTCAATGACTTTTCTGTAATAACTCGGAAGCATATCGTCAACTTTTAGAAATCGATTTTTAAATCTCAAGTGGCTCAGAATAAGAGATGTTGATGCTTCAGGTACTGAACAGACTCCTAAATAAACGTTTAACATGGGTGAGTGATTTATTTTCTAATAATTTTTGGGAAAAAACTGAAATTTCTGGTCAAGGTTATGAGTGTTATGTCATCTCTATTTTGACTAGAAATTTCAATGTTGTACAGATTTGGATAATTGCACATGATTAAGCACGATTTTTGCAATTCCTATGAAGGCTTCCAATATGAAATCAATGCAAATACTATGTTTTGTTATAGAAACTTTTGAAGGTCTCTCAAAAACATCAAAGCTCCAGTTCAGTGTACTTCACACCCGTCTTTAGAGAATACAGTAGTAATAAGCCTGTTTGTCCACCAGGACAACAAGGCAGGCCTAATGATGGTGAAAGTGGTGGTGGAGGAGGTGGCAAATTGCTGTTAACTCTTGGTACAGTGCGAATATTTCATTTGTAAGAACTGTTTTAAGATCGATTGTATTTCTAGGGGCCCTAACATTGGCCGGTGGCGCGACCCTGGTCTATGCCAAATACGATTCGGAATTTCGAAAGGTTTTAACCACTTATGCCCCTTTTACAGAATCAGTTTTGACCAGTCTGGATAATCTATCACCTTCAACGCTCTATAGCGACGCAAAAAAATCAGTTTTAAACACATTTGGGGGTGAAACTAACAAAGCATTGCCAAGAGGAGACCTCGACACTCCTGAACCGAAAGAGTACAAAGGTCAGAAATTGGGGGTTTCTTGTTTATACACATTTTCATTCACATTTAACCGTTTGTTGTTTTGGGTTTCTTGTATGTCAACTCACACTTTTATAACTGTTTCAAATAGCTCCACCTGCGATTTTACCCATTTTGAAGAACGAAGTGAAAGAAAAAGAGGAAAACTATCAAGAGATTCGAGTGGAGAGAAAAGAGAAAACTCAGGCAGAGCCTGAAATCGATATTGGTACCTATCAAATTAATGTTCTGCTTTTTCATCCTTTTCATTTAAACTGTATTGAAGATCATAAATTAAATAAGACATTTTCTAGCTGGAAAACCTAAACCGGAACTAAACGCTACTAGTGCAGAATGCTTAGCAGATCTAGAACAGAAAATTTGTAAATCTGCCGAAGAAGCTGTAAATACATACAACAAGGCTGTGCGCATTTTATTAAGCTACAATCAGGACATTGAATACATCATTGATGAGGCCGTTAACACAATCAAGCCTGAAATATGGGATAGAATCCGTAACAAGACCAGGCAAAAAAATGAATGTATTAGAATGGCTCAAGAGAAAGCCGATGCAGCCACAAGGGATGTTAATAAATTAAAGGAGTTGGTTTCTAGTCCAGATTTTCAAGCTCCTGAAAATACCAAAATTATCATTAGAAACAATATTACAAAAGTAAAAATTTCAAGAATGTTTACAGGTGAAAAGTCACAAGAGTTTTGCGTTTAAGGTTCAAGATGACATAGAGGCTGCGAAAAAGGCATTGGATCTGGAACTGAAGCGAGGCAGTGTCACTGAAAAATATTGGGACAAAGTGGATAAGGCGCGCAAAAACTTTTCAGAAGAATTGGAAATCCTATTCCCCAACATTGATATTTCAAAGAAACAGATATCGGTCAATCAAGAAGAATTAGACCTGTTCATTTTGCATGTGTATGCTAATGTCCTATTCTATCAAAAGGTTAGGTTTGCTATAATAACCAAAAATCGAGAAAAGTCTTATAAACATCCTTAGGAACTGGCCAAAATGGAAACTTTGCTTCAAAATAGAATAGACCAGGCGGTGGAACAGGCCAGGAAAGGTGGCTTGGAACCGTTAAGCGTCGCCCAAATTTGTGAAGCCGTCGAACAGGAAAAGCGACACTTAATTTTGTGTTTCCAACAACAAGTTAGTATAAATGGTGGAAAGAAAACCTCCACATTAACAAGAGGCTTATTCAGGTGTTAAAGTTACGAAAAGAAGCGGAACAGGAATTACGCGAACAACTAAAGAGACAATCCCAAGCCTTTAACGATCATTTAGCGGAAGCCATTAAGATTCGAGAAATAGAGATTGAAAGACTCTTATCAAGAAAGTTTGACGAGCTCCTAGAAGAAGAGCGGTGTCGTTTTAAAATACAACTAGCCGCAATGGTCGGTCGGCTCAAGGGCCTCGACGAGGGCATTAAAGGTTCCCATCAAGTCAATGTCAGTACCATATAAATAAAAATTAAGTTTCTAGCTAAAAATGATGCTGACGCTTCATCGAAACAAGCTCAGGTACTCTGGAGCGCGTGCCAATCACTGCTCAGAGCCATTAGAGCAGGATGTCCTGGACTTGCTTGGAAAGACCAAATTAGACCTTTGGAGCCAGAGATTAGTGCCGTTGTACGAGCAGCAGCTCCCAACGACGAATTGGTTTCAGTAGTCATTCAAGGGATTCCAAAAGAAGCAAAAGAACGAGGCGTTTTTCCTGAAGATGCTTTAAGAGAGCGATTTTTAAAAGTGGAAAAGGTGGCCCGGACTGTCGATTTAATTCCTGCAGAAGGTTTCAACATTTTTTATTTTTTTTGTATTAATTTTAATATAATTTAACTATTTGGTTTAGGAGCGGCACTGCCAGTTCATATTCTATCCTACATTCAGTCACTGTTGTTGATCAAGGCGTCTACGCCGATTCCTCAAGCTGAGCTAAATGATGAAAAAATCGATTTTAGTCAATTGAACACAAACGAAATTCTTCAAAGAGCCAGGTAAAATGCCTCTACAAACATATGACATTAACAAATAATTGAATTTTTGGTATTTAGATATTGGTTAGACAGAGGGGACTTTGCCCAAGCACTAAAATACATGAATCTTCTCAAGGGTGCCCCAAGATGCGTGGCAAGACAGTGGATGAACGAAACAAGAATCCTTTTGGAGACTCAACAGGCTGCCAATACGCTGATGGCTCATGCGGCTTCAAGTGGATTGATGTATTTGTAATGCAGAAAAAGGAGAAGAAGAATTTAAAGCAAATGTTGAGTAACTAATTGATTTTCAAGTCTACGTCCATGTTTAGTTGTATATTTATGTATTTATGGTTGACCTATAAATTAATAAAGTTGACAAGTATCTTTTGTCACTTTAAAGTCAAAATTAATTTAGATAAATAATGGTGCCTATTTGATGGAATTTGACAGTTTGTCAAATAACAAAATAGCAAAAGAAAAATTAATTTATTAAAAAAATTAATTCGTTAAATTTAGGAATCTCAATTTTTAGTATATTTCCAAAATATTGGATTAATGTTTAATCCACTCCCGTATCCAGTGTACGTATTTGGCAGCATCTGTAACTATGGTGTACTGTTTAGGATCACAGGTATTTTCAGATTGTCTGGCAACTCCTAAGGATATAATTCCCCTCAATTGCCAAATGGGATTATCACTGTTGCTGCCTCTCTTTTGCAAAACCAATCCTCCGCCCGAATCTCCATTACACACGGACGTATCTGAAAAGTAAATAGGGCATCAGCGTTATCAATTACAGAAATTTTCCATTGTGCCATGGCACTACCTACCATTCTTAAATCCAGCACAAAAGTTCTTATCATATAAAAATTGTGAATAGAAAGGCCTATTTGAGAAGAGACATTTCGTTGTGGAGACTATAGGCAAATCTGCTTTTGTTAATGTTTTGGAAATTTCACCCTTATCGTTAAAACCCCAACCGACCACTGTACCTAAAAATACCCACACAAATGAACATATTTAAATTCAGGTAAATGGCATTGCTTCAATTCTCACCTAATTTTCCAACAATGTTATCAAAGTTGGTGTCCTGTTCATCCCAAAGACAACATGGTCGCACGTAATTATTAACTTCAACTGGTGAAGACAATTTTATTATCGCAATGTCATTGTACAAAAACGAAGCATTATAATCTGGATGAACGATGAATGAGTCTACTTGTCTGTCCTGAACCTCGCTATTGAAACTGTTCAAACGGTACTTGCCTAAAACTCATATAAATTAATGGACACCAAACATCGTTGATAAAAACAGTTCTCACCCAAATAAACAAGTATTTTATCTTTGGAAATGACATCGGTAGTGCGGGGCTTTGTGACGCAGTGGGCGGCCGTAATAACATGGCTCTCAGAAATCAAAGTGCCTCCACAGTTGTACTTTAATTCCGCTTCATATGACACGTACAGAGCTACGTGCCAAGGCCACTGTCCTTAATTTTTTCGTTTAATTTTCTTATTGCATAATGAGAATTGGAGACACTTACCAGGTGATGTGTCCTCTCCATTAAGGATAAATGGAGCTGCCCGTTGCGCAACAGTACCGCACTGTGCCGATCGTGATGTGGATGACAAAGGCCTGGAAGTAGGTTTTTTATTTTGAATGAAATGAAAATCTCCCAGGTAAATATTATCGTCATCGTCAGACGAGGATGTACCGTAAAGGGGCCTAAAATAATTTTTGACATACAATACAGGATATTCCGAAGGAACATTTACATATTTGTGTCGGACGGGTGCAGACTTGATTCCAGATATCAAAATGGAAAAAAATTCGCATACAATGTATACGAACTTTTTGAAAATAATTAATTTTTAAAACTATCTACACATATTTCTAAAAATTCATGCTTGAGATGCTGTAATCTTTCAAAGTAGAAGAGGAAAAATTGATCAGATGTGAAATTATGGTGATGGGCCAATGTTAACAAAAAGCAGTGTAAAGGTGACAACGGCGTACTTTGATTGATTCATTAAATTTCGATTGACGGGTTAGAAGCAGCATGCATCGGCTTAGAAAATAGACTTCTCTAAAATGGTGCATTTTATGTTTAAAGGATAATTTTTTTACGCACAAAAAGCAAAAAAATCCAATGGTAAATATAAATAAATTTAAAAAGTTTAACACGTTGACTGCCGCAATTCCAAAATTAACCCTCCGTTACTCGCGCTCCAAGTTGTGACGTAAGTACTCGCTTGGGGTATTTATATACCCCAGAAAACTTCCACAGGCTGCTGCGTACGTATAGTTTGAGAAAAGTCGTTCATATTTGGGTACAAGTAAGTACTCACTACGACCAAAGAATACACGGAGTGGGAACCGTCTATGAATTTTTCACACAAAAATATAAACCAAAGTGTAGGTATTGGAGTATTTAAATACCCCGCGCGAGTAACGGAGGTTTAAAGATGTTTCCGAATCACTATTGCTTATGAGTATTACAAAACAATTGAGCTGTTGACATGGAGAAACATGTAAGTCACAAAAACTACATTTTTCAGGAGACGCAAAAAACGTTTTGTGAGCATTGTTTACAACGTTTTTTTTTGTTTACTCATTTCCCTAGCGACTTGCTAGCTTGCTATTTTTTGCTCTACACCATTTTCGTTGGTCTTTACTATGATATTCAAGCAAAAACTTCTTTTCGACATTTTTGTGACTTACATGCTTTTCCATGTCAACGTCTCAATTACAATCAAGAAAGTACATAAAAGATACTACTATCATGTATACGTTATTCAGATTATGCAGCAAAACGTATAAAGTTGCAAAATTTCAATTTTCAATCATGATTAGTTGCGGAGTTATTGACTAAAAACCCCAATTCTCGTGCTTCCAAATTAAAAGGGTGCACCATTTCCAATTTTAATTTTTACAAGTGTACGTATGAGAAGTTTATTTCTTCTTTTGATGTCTAGAAACCCACTGTTCCCCCTCCTTTCCAAATATGCTAATATTATTTCCGAACACTCTGTATACAGTAGGTCACAAAAGAATTCAGTACATCTCTTCAAATTTTATATCAAAGCAATTATTTCCGTTTTGATTCTGGCAAACTTAAAGTCTACTGATGAAGGCTGGGTAAAGATCATTATTATTGGAGCGTATGCCAAATTCAAATCGTTCATCTCTAAATATATCTGATTGAGATAAATTAAAAAATATCTAAATTGTAACACTCTGTATCTCGACCAGAAAATCTTTTTAAATTCAATCCATATTTATAAGTATTTTTCTTCGTTGTTAAATAACATCCTGTATAACGTGGAAATAGGTAAAAATAATTTAGTGTACGAACACTTTTTTGGTAAGAAATTTTAAAATTTTTTATTTTCTCAAAACATTTTTCTTGATCTGCTTTATTGACTCTCGTTATTAATTTAATTTTTTCAAATTGTACAATTTCATAAATCTATGAATATTTCGTTGACCTTCTGTATTAATTGCAAGAAATATTCAAATTTTGTTAAGTTTCTTATATCGAAAATTTATGAAAAGCTGTCAAACATTCAAAAGTACATTCTCAATAGATATGGTGATATCTTCGTGAGTAAAAGTGTTTGCATGATTATAAAAGACAGATTATTACCAATTACGTACTGTTTTCTATCTCTATCACTAGTTTCTTGAGCATTTTTATTGCGATGACGTTCCGTTTGCTGATATTGATAGCGTTCTGTGGTGGTGGTGGTGGTGGACGTACTACTGCTACTCCCTTTATTAGATGTTTTAGATTTGGAATGGTACTGGTTTGAATCGGTATCCGTATTGTATGAGTCGTAACCATTTTTATGATGACCAGTCTCACTAGAATCACTATTTAATGGTTTTGCCACGCTTATATGTAACTTGGGTTCGGCTGAAGCAACTCTTACGGGCTTGGGGCATATGGTTCTACCTTTGAAATAGCCATAGAAAATCGAATACTAATAGATATTCTCAAAAAATGGAATTTTTTACCATAGACATGCGGGGATGCGATAAGATTTTTACGTACCATTAAGAGTGATTTTTTTTACTCTGGGAATTTCTTGTTCACTCGAATCGTACTTTACGAAAAACTCAATTTGAATTGGAGGACCGGCCGCCAATTTGTAATTTGAATTCCTTATGGAAAATTCTTTATGGTCTACGGTGGTGGACTCGGCAAACCAATTCTGAAATTTTCAATAAAACCAATTTTTGCTACGCCACTGGAGTTGTAGTCATTATTTTAATTAGGTCTGTGTATCAATTTTAATAAATTAAATATGCTTTGTTCAGTGGGAATTCTTATATGTTCAAGGACGAAAGTCAATTTTACCCCTAAAACTGCTGCTCTTCTATCCAAGTAGATCTTGATCCAGATCCCCTCCAGGTCCTCATCAGTACCGATCGTCAACACTCCGTTCCACTGATTAGGTTCATCCACACTTTCCGTGTCATACTTAAACACTTCTGAACAGGGCGATTCGAGCCTGCCCGTAACCGCACCAATTAAGAATGTCACCACCGCCACCAACCACCAAGCTAACATTTCAGATTGTTTCCTTTACAAAATCACTTACTGGCACTTACACAAAATAGAATTTCTGTCTTTGACTGTTGACCCCACTGTCTTTGCGACGCGCAGAGATTGTTGTTTACTACCACCATCGATTTCGTGGAAGCATGTATGTTATGGTTATCTCGAAAACCGGTTTTTACCGATTCCAAGGCGAATTTTTGCCTGGGATTAATGTGAATTTTGTATTTTTCCTAACAGAATTATGGGTTATTACACTCAAGGGGAAATAATAGGCTTGATTGAAACTCGTACATTATACATATATTTAAAATGTTATTAAGCTATACAAATAACAAATACTCTTGAAACTGGCTAATCATTTAATTAAAATGGAATTAAAATAAATTAGGGAATAACTCAGAGACGCTTTGATCCCAACTATCAAACTCCGAGGTGGAAATTGGGGAGTCGACGGACTCGTAGCCCAAATCAGATCTAGGCGAAAAACTGCATAAAGTTGGTAGTAAATTTAATGAATTGTTGTTTGTATCAATTTTAAGCGGCACATCGGGTTCTAGTAACCGATTTTCAGAAAACGACACTGTGTCATCGATGACTACCTCAGTCAAAGCAACGTCATCACTGTCATTCACTAAAATTGTAATGTTATTTTTATGGTCATGATCTTTACAACTGTTATCAGTTCGTTCAACAATATTTGTTTTTGTTGATGATTTTAGTGCTTTTGATTGAGTGAGTTTCAACTTTTTGGTGGCTGCGTGTTGTGATTTACTGGATTTATTAGAATTTTCATTGAGAGGCATTTTTGCATAGTTATGGTGAAGTAGCAAATATTTGGAAATGTCCTCTTGGTCATCAGCCGATTTCTTTTCCGTTAACAATTCACTTCCATTGGGTTCCAGTTGTTTTGGTGGCGTCCCCACCACTTTTCTAGCACCAACTTCTGTACAAGAGGTTGGTTCCTGTAAAAAAAGAAAAGCATGTTGTTCTTAAAAAAGTTTTTATCTGAAAATGGCGATACAGATTTCGGTGTATCATGCAAAAAGTAATTGACAGGAGTTAATTTGCCAACTTAATCTGCTTGTTTTGTGGAAGTTGGTATGCCAACAATTGTTCCAGAAAACAGCGTTCGATTTCAAGATAATGCCAATTCGTCGTCAGTCAAAGTATTACAAGTAATTGATAAAAGTTTTGGTTGGCAACCCTGTTTGCATAACTTTCTGTGAAATGTGATGTGACTACCACGTTACGATGGTGCCAATTTATAGATAATCGTTACCTTTCATTAAAAGTCGAATTATTTAAAATTAAGTCAACATATTGGCCAACATATCTAGAATAACAGAAAAGAAAACCATCTATTACCTTGTACCATTGACAATTGAACCAATACCAACTGACTGTATCCAAACACTTACTTGATCAGCTGCCTTTTGAGCAGCGTTCTCCAAATCTCGGGCGATATCTTCGAGTAGAGTTTGTGTGAGCTGCTCAAGGGCATTGAAATCGACCTCGTCTGATTCCAATTCGTCGAGTAGGTCTGGCAAAGAAGGTAGGCCAGGACTATCTTCAACAGAGCCCGTTTGCGACAAGTCGTTTCCAAAACCGCTGCTGTGTGTGCCCCCGTTCCTTTCGGCCGAAGGAGGGACTCAGTTGATCCGCTCTCGGGCGCGCACACGACAGTCCGATTTTGACATTGGCATTGTGACACAGTCTGAAAATCGAAAACAAAATTACACAGGTGATAAGATAATTCGATTACCAGCAACAATGTAGGCTACGCTACAATAACGCAATCACTATATTGCGTCATTGTTTTTTTTGCTAGGTAATGGCACTTGCTATGCACTTACTTGTTGAAGCCTTTGTTGAAGATCTACGTTCTCTGCCTGTAATCTCTCGTTGATATCCTTTAATTTTTCGCATTCCGTCAATAATGTCTCATTTTTGTTGAATAACTGTTGAATGGCGGTTTCCATTTGTTCAATTTTAGCCTTTTTGCGGTCCCGAGACGTTTGAGCTGCCACTCGATTTTTCAGTTTCCTATTATTGAATGAACATGTGAACCATGAACGATCCATATGATGTACAACTTACTTTCTCTGGATTTTTTCCTCCCAGGAGAGGTGATCTAGACGGCGTTTTTTAGCTCGGGGCGTTGGAGATTGGACGTTCTCGTTCATCAGGTAGTCAGTGTCGTTTAAAATATTTAATATGGTCGGTACTGGAAGGATGGTTGTAGACATCATATCCAGATCTTGAATAATCCTGTTTCTGTCAAATTCTTTATTACACTACTACACAGAGTATACTCTACAACACTTGTTTCAGTAGTATTCTTATTGGATCGAACGAACCTTCTGATGCAATCTGATAAAATAACATGAAACACTTTTACGTATATAGATTTGTACGCGCCGACAGCAAAGATTGTTGTGGCACTTTCCAATTGGTTGAAAATATTTCCGTTTTCGCCAATGGCCAATCAGAGTTCAGGGTATTCATTAAACCGTAAATGACGCAATCACACTGTCCAAAACAGTTCAACTGTCAAATTAGAATATGACAGTTGCGATATCAGTCTTCTCTTGAAGAATTTTTAGTACAATTATTGTTAAAATTTTTAAACAAAATTAATAATTGCGGTAGAGCTGTAAAAAAACACTAAGTGCTTATGTAATGTAATATTTTTCATTCATGTATGTATTGATTTTTCTTTGATATTTAATATTTAATATTTCCTTATGTAAATTGACCAATGTGAAATGTACTATTGTTTAGTATAATTAGATGACACCCTTGATGATAGGTGCCAAATAAACATTTATTTCGCATAATGTTTCTAACAATTTGTTTAAACACCTGAAAATTGAAGATGAATGAAGAAAGCTTAAAAAACATATTAGCGACAACAGCTTCGATTTGTACAATTTTACAATTCTTGTCTGGAACGTAAGTTATTTGTATTGGATTCAACTATCAATTAAGTCTTTATTTTTGTAATGTTATTCTAGCCTTACATGTCAAAAAATAGTGAAAAATAAAAGTACGGGAGATATTTCGTCTTTTCCATTTGTGAGTGGATGTCTGTCCACTTCCCTATGGCTGCGGTATGGATTTCTAATTCAAGACACTTCCTTGATCTTGGTTAATACCATTGGGGTATCCTTATTTTTCTCCTACGTACTAGTATTTTGTCTCTACAGTATTAAAAAGGTACCATTTAAATCTGCCCCTCAATCGTTATTTTCACTAACTTCACCTTTCATTTTTTAGATAAATGTATTTCGCCAATTCTTGTTTTGTTTTCTGGTTCTTGTAGTGGTCCTAATGAGACTCCATCGAACTGAAGATAGTGAAAGTGCTCACCATTTCCTTGGCCGTATTTGCGTAATGGTTACGGTATTATTTTTTGCGGCACCATTTGCCTCCCTTTTGCATGTGTTTAGAGTGAAAAACACTGAAAGTCTGCCCTACCACTTAATTGTGGCCACGTTTATTGTCAGTTTACAATGGCTGATTTATGGACTTTTATTACAAGACTCCTTCATACAGGTAAGAGCACGAAAGCAAATATTCGATGGTAATTTAATAAAGTTATCTTAGATACCCAATTTTTTGGGGTGCATTCTCTCGGGATTCCAGTTGAGCTTGTTCCTAATATATCCCAGTAATGGTCATTCTAAACTTCATTTAACCAGCAACGTGTGAACGAAAGGTAAATTATAAGCCAAAATGGGATTATATGACTAGATTTAATTCCAATGACCAGTACTGATTTTTGTGATAAAACTTTTTTAATAGTTTATTAGTCAATTTACTTGCCTAAGAGTGATGCTGTATAACTTATTTTAAACATAATTTGTTAGGTGTCAACAAATTGTTTATGTAAACACCTGTAATATATTGACCGTAAATGTTCTATTGGTTTTAATCAATTTTAATCGTTCTTACGCTGAATGCCCATGATTCTCTTTGCGAGTCGATTGTTAATCACAAACTTACCTTCCCTTAAGTGCTGAACCAGTATAGTTGTTGTAACCACTTAATAAAAAAATTTAAGAATTGAATAATGTCTACTAATATATTTTTTGAACTAAATTTTCATTGCCAGAGGTAATGAAATCATTCTAGACCTGTTTTGTTATTAGTGATGAGTTATATCGCGATTTTTAAATCACTCGGTGATTGGTGCAATTTTTAAATATTACTGAGATTTATGATAGCTAATGACTAAAAAATAAATAAATGCATTTGAGTATTGATTAATTAAAAAAACTAAAAGTACACCGAATAATTGTATGAACCATAATCATATCACAGTTTAAAATCACCATACCGATTCATAAGGTTCTTTGGCAATAGCGATAATTTCCAGTAACCGTACCGAAGAGCATGCGTAATAAAAAATTTCTTTCAAAAATCACATTTTTTCAGTTCTTGAACTTAAAATAATTTTAATTTACTTTTCGATACTGCTAATTAAAAAGCGAATTAAAATTATCTTAAGTTCAAGAACTTAAAAAATGTGATTTTTGAAAGAAATTTTTTATTACGCATGCTCTTCGGTACGGTTACTAAAAATTATCGTTATTGCCAAAGAACCTATAAGGTTACTTCAAAATCACGATACAAAAATCACTTCTAGAACGGTTCTGTTGCTGTGTTAGAATCAGTTTTGGAACAAAGCTTAAAAACTGAAAAGTTAATATCGGAATGTGTCTCCTAACTTTTCACTGTGTCGATAGAAACAGAAACCTGTAATGTCACTTTTGTCACTTTTCAATAATGTTTTCGCGTTAGCAATGTAATTTCAAAAATGTTTCCAATTTTGTTTAAAGAAAAGAAAATTAACAGAAAATAATTTCATAACATGGGCGAAAATGTACAGCCTCGATTCGAGAAATCGTTGGGTTTACTCACAACTAAATTTGTGACGTTATTGCAAAAATCAAAGGGAGGTATATTGGATCTTAAAGTGGTAGGTGACATTCCATTGTTGTATTTCGTATTTTTCGACAGTGTTTTTTGTACTTGTAGGCAGCCGATATGTTGGAAGTTCGACAAAAAAGACGAATTTACGATATTACCAATGTTCTTGAAGGTATTGGATTAATAGAGAAAAAAAGCAAAAACAGTATTCAGTGGAAGTAAGTGTTACTACCACTATTTGTGTATTCCATGATACATTGGACTAATTTGTAATGCTTTTAGGCCGTTTTCCAAGTCGTTACCTTTGAACAATCGTAGTAATGTTGATTATTCAGACAAAATTACAACTCTTAAACAGGAGTTGAGCAAATTAGACGAGTACGAACATGAATTAGATTTGCACAAATTGTGGATTGAGCAAAGTATTAAAAACACTACTGAAGATCTAGAAACCAGTAAATTTCTGTACGTGACTAGTGAAGATTTCGCATCCTGTTACAGCAATGAGGATACAGTGTGTGTAATACAGGCGCCTATTAATGGAACCAATATTAAATTCACCGTAAGAATCTGATTTTTTACCATTTGATATTTGCAAAAAATTAGCCTCCTACGATTTTTAGCGTGACGAAGATTTGTACAATTTAAAGGTGAAAAGTACAGAAAAGCCCCTAAATGCTCATTTGTTAACGGACGTTTGTTTAAATGATAATGGGAAAATACATAGAAGAAAGCGAGTGTCAAGAGAGGTGAGTTGATATTTTAACCTTTTTCGAATATGAATGAGGTGGTTGTTTTGCTTTCAGAATAAATTTGCAACGGACAATAAAACGGCATGTAAAAAATTGAAATATGACGATTCAGAGTTTGCCACAGCCGAAATCCTTTTTGGAAAGGCATCAAGGGAACATGATCATATAAAATTTACTCCCGACGAAATCATGTCAGGTATACAGGTGTTGATTTGATTATGATATTTTTACTGAAGCTCTGTTTCCTAGATTCTGAACCATTTTTACGTTTAAGTCCTGTTCCTTTATCTCAAGAGTATTCCTTTGGACTGATGGACAACGAGGGTGCATGTGATTTGTTCGATATAACTGGTAATTAGGTCTAACAATTCTCTTTATTCATATTCATTAACTGATACATATTATGTGAGCGCGAGATAAAATTGTGATTAGGAAGTTTTCCTATCTTTCTATTGTAAGAAAATACATTTTTTTGTTAGAATTGCTTTAGTTTTAATCATTGTATTCCTTTTTGTTGCTATTGTTCAATTTCATTACCCGACAGTACTGCTTTGCTATTTCTTACGTAATAGATTAACTTGAAAGGTGCAAAATTGGACTATTTTGATAGTGGACTATTAAACACAACTAAAAAAAAAGACCACCTTTAACTTGGTAACCAAAAAATACTTTTGTTATGCTTCTTTGTTCCATTATTTGGCGCCATTTGCATATTGTTTAATGTCAAAAATTAAAGTGTCTCAACTAATGCTTTTGTATTTAAAGGGAAATATAGGCAACAGTGTATATGTGGAAATACTTCTTCACTCAATAGTTTTTAAGGTTAGGTTATTACTATACTATTTATGAAGCCCTTTACTTTAGCTATTCTGACTTAAAGACGAAATATTGAACAAAATATTGTTTTCACCCTTCTACCTCTTCATACATACTCCACCCTTTTTTATGATATGGGCAATATTTTTTAAAGTTTGGCACATTTTAAGAGTAACATTAATACTACATTTGACGTGAATTCCATACTTGCGACTTATAAGATAGTGATTAAGAATTATTTTGGAATAGAAAATAATGGAAGTGAGATTGTGTAAAATATTATTTCAGAGTCCTTTTCGAATGTAGATAAAAGTGTAAATATTTTAAAGCATGTGGAGCACTGTGCCCAAATGTGCTTAAGCATGTAACATCAGGGCTTACATTTCTAGTACAAAAGGTGTCTCAAAAATATATCAAAAATTAAAAAGAGTGGAAAGCACTTCCGAACCGCACAATATTTTGAGGAAAATGCCTTAAAGACCTACGCTAGTAGCAATTTCTATCTGAAATCTGCTTCAGTATTGTCATCGCCATTATTTCATGTAACAAATTGTCCAAAATAAAGATTGTTATATTTTTATAAAAATTATAAATATATTTATTATATATTAATTATTATATATTATTTATTTATGTTAATTACAATCTTGCGAAATTGTTTCAGAATTAGGGTCTATCATAACGAAGAAGATAAATAACAATTAATGTAACAAAACTGATTTCAAATATGATAAGGACGGCAACATTGTTGTCAGTTGCCGAAAGTCTTGACGGCCCACGTCAGTGTCAACCATTTAATGTCATTTATGTCTGTCGAGAATTTCGTTGAACAAAACATTGTTGCCATATTGGGCTTGTTACATTAATTGCAAATATTTGGTGAAAAATGACCATGATATTGATGGAGTTTTACAGCAATAACGTAAATGTAAATTTCTGTTTGATGTAGAATCTATCGTTTATTGCGACACAAGAAATTATATCTGAAACTACTGAGTCTAATAAAGAAGGCGAACGTTGGCAATGCCGCAAATAAAATGCAAATGGTAGTTCGCATTGAGTACATAGAGAAATACGATTACGTTTTCCGAATAATATAGAGATTTTCAATTTTCGGTAAAGGGTGGTAAATAAGAAACGCTACCGATTGGTGCTATGAATAAAATGGAGAAACTGCCCAAGCTAGTGGACGTGTATCAGCCGTCAAACAATCTGGAATCGAGACAACTACCACTGGTTGTAGACGAAAATTTAACGGTAAAAGTTATCATGTTTTTTCTTACATGAAATGGTTCGTGTCCTTACGATTTAGGCGTAAAGACCTATTTTATATTTTACATACGATTTAGCTTCGATTTGATAAAAACTTCAGATTATTTGTTGAAAGTTTAATGACCTAGAAAGCTCGGTAGGGACACTGGACCACTTTTGCTGTAACGTTTACCTACATTTTTCCATTAAACTACATGAAGCATGTTAACTTTCAGCTTGTCATGGATATTAAAAATTCCAACATTATTAGCGATGGTCAAACGGTTTGTAACAAGGAACTGGTGGAATTTGCCACTAAATTAGGCATGTTGTCACCTGAACAATTCGAAGGATCATTGCAAATAACCAAAACCGAATTGATGGAGGTTCTGAATCAAACTGTTCCTTGTGTGGGTTGCCGTCGAAGGTTGTTCTAAAAATTCCTCATTTTAAATTAAAATAAAGTCATTTTTTATTAAATTTTAAGCGTGGAAAGACTCTATTTCCAACTATTAAGTTTTGGACATCCCACCTTGGACCCAATAGTAGTGAAAAGTGATGGAACGATTACAATTAGAAAAGAGAAACAGGCATATAACTTTTTAGCAAACATTTTCCATGATCACGCGTAGGTTTCCATCTTTCCACTGACAAAATACTGTCATTAGATTTGTCATTGTTTTTCAGGCAACGTTTGGAGATTTTAATAGAAACTCAGCCGAAACGAAATAAAAAGAGCGTTCGTTGTCTTTTACACTCGTTGGACTCGCAAAGGAATCGTTCGTTGACGCCAGTATGGCGAGATGTGTGGAATTGCATGAAAACCGATTGCCGAAAGGACGTATGTATAATTGAAGCTGCCAGTTTACATGTTACATTGGAAAACTACTTGAGGAAACACAGATTTTGCGGCGAATGCCGCACAAAAGTTTTAAAAGGTGCGATATTATTTTTCTCTTTATTTCTAACCAACTAAAGTGGACTTATTGTGTAATTATTTATTTTCGTTAGCCTACACGTTACTGGTAGAGGAACCTGATCCCACAAAGGAAAAAGGCTACGTATCATCACTTTACGCAGGCATTAAAAGATGTCTACAAGACAAACACATCCATTTGAATCCAAAAACCGAATATATTACGAAACTTATTAACCGAGCTGAACCGGAACTGCTAGGAAGGTACGTTAGTTTATTACAAATCGTTGATGTTAGCCTACTACGTATTAAATACTGTAAAAACATCAAAATACGAGCTGCTTTATCGTATTACGTAATAGCAGCAGTATGTATTGATATGTAGTTGTGTTTCGGTTAACTCATTGATTTCTTCGGAAAGAAAAGAGTTTTCCGCATATTCGTTTCTATTAAGCCGTAGGGAAAGACACGCGAAAACTTTGGAAATTGCCCAAGAAGAAGTACTCACCTGTCTGGGTATTTGCATGTACGAAAGGTTACATAGGGTGTACATGAGGGTTAGGTAAATTAAAATCTATGGCGAGTTGAGTTGGGAAATAACAACGTAACAAATCATGTGATTTTTCAGAGAGGAGGAACGCACGTGTCAGTTGTTTGCCGCAGTGGCTGTTCACACTCTGAATAGGAGTTTTGAGACTGTTGTAGAAAGAGTCAGGGGTGTATCGCAATTAGAGTTACTCTATGAGGAATTTACCAGGTGAGAATGCACAATTGAATATGAACTTTCCATTTGAATATTGAGATTATTTCAAGGGAAGAACAGGCCAAACTAAAACATAAAGAAGACCAAAAAATTCGACGTAAGAGAAGAAAAGGAAAACTAACATTTTGTGAAGGAAAAGGCATTTGTTGTGATGACAGCCAAACAGACATCGATAAGGTATTATAGCATTACAAAAAGTTACAATATCGTCACATCTGGAATTATTCGTTAAAATATATCTCTTATTATTGCTCTTATTCATTTATAGTCCATCAATTTTTTATGTTCATAACCTGATTAGTTGACTAGATTTGTTCCAAGGTAAATTTCCAGATTAGGGAATTGACAAAAATTAACTACTTATATAAATTCGTGTTTTAAGAAAATGTCTAATATAAATTTTGGAGACCCAAAGGATGCACTCTCCTAAATCTTTGGACTGAAATTTCTTCCAGATATCCTACAGCAATTATAGTATTAGAATGGATAAGTTATATTCCAGAAAAACGGCCAATTTTTCCCCAGCTTTGCTCCACTGCTTTCAGTACCTTACAGCTCTATATCATGAGTCCATACAAGCTTTAGTATATTGCAGTATATTAGAATTTTATTTTCTTTCGGAACTTAGGAGGATGACCAAATAACCAATCCGGATTTCGCAATTTTAAGCCTAAGGCATTTCTTTTCCGTTGTTCCTAGGTAATCTCCTATCTAAGTATATTGTTAGATATTTGGTACAGCGGATCTTTGGAATAGCCAGAGGAGAACAGTCATTTCTGCATATAATAAAAGTAGTACGCGAAAAGTATTCGTTGTTATTGGTGTCAATTTATAGATAGGCTTCGTCGGCTTTTTTTGATAGCTTCTTGGGGTCATAATCCAGTGATGTTAATATAAATGCAAACCATTTTACATTTTTTTTGTTTCCCAAATATGCGATGCAAAGTCCTAAGAAACTTCTACAGATGGGAGGAGAAAAATAAGTCACCAACTTGAAATTTTTCAATGATATGAAGAATCAAAATAAGTTAAATTTAAATAGGGTACTAGAGAAAATAGTACCGTCATACTTGTGGCGCATTTATTTATTTTTAAGAAAAAAATGTGACATTTACTCAAATTGCAGTTTCATGATTTTGAAATCTTTCAGGAATGTTCGTGTTCTACAATTCTGGTTAAAGACGATTCCAGAGAAGAATGCGAATGTAGTAGCGAAGAACTGGACGATTATGATGACTGCTCGAATAATAAGCTCAATAATTCAAACCAAACACTCATGGAAAAATCAAGGTTTTTTTCGAAAGTAATCAATTATTGAGTGGTTTGTTTGAGTGGATATTTTTCAGGTACGGCGACGAAACATGGATAGACGACTGTAAATGCGATAACGAAATAAAGGATTTGAATAGAAATCGAAAGGAGGAGGTACTGTGCAAATGTGATAACAGCACAGACTTCACTATTAAGTAAGTTTCACTTGTTTTGTATGGGTACATATTCTTAAAAACTACCGCCCCTTATTTCACGAGTACAAATCCAAATACTGTATTTTTAAGGGTTATGAATGAGTTAATCAATTTTTTAAAGTCACTATAATTATGTAGTACGTGCAACTGATGTACCATAAACTATTCTATCAAGAGCTCTATTTAGAAATGGGTAATTTTTAGCAAAAAGGAGTCCGGTTCAACGTCCGATCATTCACATGACTGCGGCTATTCATCAGAGAATAACAACGGCTGTTGCGAAACAGGTAACCAACTCGAAAATAGGTAAATTCCTGAAGAATATTCACTGAAGACCCATTAGGTTCTCTAGTGTCCAGCCTATCAAGCTCACCCGAAGGCTCCGAACTGGCATGTTCGGACATTTGTTGTCAACCCAGATTAGAATTTGGAAGCCAATGCAGATTGACTTGCGGAGGCGGGATGAGTCTACAAGAAATGTTAGAGGTCAGTTTAAGTAACGATGGATTGATTATTTTATATTTGATCAGTTAGATAAACTTTATTGTTCTCTGTTTATAGGAAGTGCATAGTGAGGACGACGAAGAATGTTATATAACGGCAGAGGAAGTTAGGGAATTCAAAAGCCGAAGTAGGCAAGTATATGAAAAACGTCGCGAGTTGAGGGACACTCTTCAGAAACGATTCGCTCAATTTTGTCACAATGGTCCTCTCGTTAAATACGCTTCGAATTGATCAAAACCTCAAACCTTAAACCCTCAAGAGATTGGACAACTCGATAGCATATTTCTTTTATTATATTTAAAGTTATTTTTCGTTATTATAATAGTGCTCCTCTGTTTTTGAACAAGTTGTTCTTTGGGAAGTTCTAGCGTGCTGTTATATGAAAAAGAAAAAAAACATTTAATCGAATAGAACGACCAGAAGGTAGACTCTTTTTAAAAATAATACCTCGGGTGATTGGACACGGGAGAGATGAAAATTCCTATTTTTTGAGCGAGTGTTCCTTCTGGCACTCTGTATTCAATACAAAAAAAAGGGAAAGAAAATATATACAGGTTTTCTGATTTTTCGGAACGAAAATTCATGAGACGTCCTGTATACTGTTTGTATTTGTTGCATTCCATAATGGGTTTATATTGTGTTTCTTTTTTTTGTATTTAACCGCAGATTTTTTTATATTTAAGCGTATCTGCGGCTGGATTCTAAATACGTTTAAGGCAAATATAAATATTGAAATATTAAATTTTATTTTGAAAATTTGCAAAACATATACTGGCATTCGTTCCCCCAAAACCAAAAGCGTTTTTCAATGCGATTCTCCTTTCTCGGGCCGGCCATTTTTGGCTTCGAATTGGTACAAAGTTGATTTCCGTATCTTCGCTTTGCTCCAAATTAATTGTAGGCGGTATTAGACCTTCTTCAATAGCTTTGATGGTAAAAGCGGCTTCTAAATTTCCTGCAGCACCCAATAGGTGGCCATGAGCTCCTTTGGTTGAAGAAACTGCTATATCATTCACATGCTGCCCAAATAGTTTCTTAATAGCTTTAATCTCGATTGCATCTCCTAATGGAGTCGAAGTTGCATGGGCATTGACGTAACTCACATCTTTAACATCGATTTTGGCATTATCAATAGCCCGTGCCATCGCTAAAAATGCTCCAATTCCATCAGGACTGGGAGCTGTCAAATGAGCCGCATCTCCCGAAAGTCCGTATCCTAAAACTTCTGCGAAAATTTTAACGTTTCGTTTTAACGCGTGAGAGAGCTCCTCTAAGACCAAAATGGCACTACCTTCCCCCATCACAAAGCCTTCTCTTAACTTATCAAACGGTCTAGAGGCTTTCTGGGGATCATCATTGAAGCTTGTACTTAAAGCTCGCAATCTACAAAAGGCTGCTACTGACAATGGTGAAATGCACGCTTCAGTACCTCCACATATCATTATGTCAGCATAATTGTCTTTAATGAAGCGATAGGAGTCGCCTATCGCATGCAGCCCAGTGGCGCATGCAGTGGAAACTGAATGATTTGGACCTTTGAATCCATATTTAATACTTATTTGTCCCCCTGCCAGATTGGGAAGAATTCTGGGTACGAAAAAGGGACTGACATGGTGATAGCCCTTTTTTAAGGATTCATAAGTTGTGCAAACATCCTCTAAATCAACCATTCCCATTCCTACAGCAACACCAGTTCTTAACTTTGCTTCATCGTTTAAATTTGCTAGATTCGCGTTTGTTAAAGCTTCCTCGGTTGCTAGGAGAGCGTATCCTGTAGCTGGAGCCATGGATTTTAATTGACTCTTGGTGAAATGCTTGGAAAGTTGGAATTTTTCTCCATTTAACTGTACGAAGCCAGCTAATCCACATGGGAGGTTTACGTATTCGGGTCCATCTAATTTTGTTATTCCGCTACGTCCTGCTATAAGATTTGTCCAGGATTCTGTTAGATTGCCACCAAGTGGACAAAGGACACCTATTCCAGTAACTACAACACGTCTCTGCATTATATTTAATTTCAAATAAACAAATGGTATTCTTCTCAATTTCAGTGGCTTTAAGCCTTTCAGTCTTTAATCCAAAACATATGTTAAAAAAAGAAATAAATTAAAAAACAAAACAATGATTTGAAAAGGGAAGTTAAATTCTTTATATATGCTTTGCGAATGATATATGTGCGAGTACAAGTAGGGCCAAATTAGAAGTGATTTAACTTCTTGATTTTAAAAACTTGATTTGTTTACATTTGGTTGATGTTTCATTCTAACCTTATTGTTTGATTATGTTACTTTTGTGAATATATGATTTGAGAAAGTTTTTGGACATTTATAGGCACATCAACCTTATTTTGCTTTACATTCCTCCCGCCGCAATCCAGATTTTGGAATATCATATTTATTAAGCTTAGTATCTTTGTCTCCAATCTTCTGTAGATAATTGTTTTGAAATCAAACATTCTTTTATAAAATATTTATGGTATTTAAAAAAAAGAAGAAGAATTGGTACACAACCTTATTATTTATTGTCAATGTTTGTGGTTGAATTATACATGGTATCATTAAATTTATTTCCATAAAATGGCATCAGGATCCAATGTAAGGCTTAATTTATTATTTATTCATAATGAATCGTGTTTTTTTGTCAGTCTTCCGTTCAGGAATTCTCGGTAAGAGTGCCAAAAAATGGCCAAAGAAGGTACCACGTCATGAGATTCAATGGAAATTTGGGAGTTGATTTTGGCAAATGGACCCAAGTAAAAATGGAAAGAGAAAATAATATGAGAGAGTATAAAGGAGTTGATGAGGAACAACCCAAGTATAGACATTTATGCAAAAGGGAATGCATATATTTAAAAGTAAATTATTTCTAAGATTTGGAGCTGGTTCTGAATTTGGACGTGAAGCTAAAGAGGAAGCGCGCAGAAAAAAACTGGGCATCGTAGCTAAAAAGTATAGGGCCGATGACCAGCCTTGGATTCTAAAATGCTATGGCAGCACAATAAAGAAATTTAAAGGTTAGTCCTTGTGTGATCCATAATAACTATCTGCAGAATTTCATTTGTTTTGAAAAGGTATACGTGAAGGAGGCATTTCAGAAAATACAGCATACTACGTTTTTACCCATGCCGAAGATGGCGCCATTGAAGCTTTCCCATTACAAGAATGGTATAAATTTCAATCAATTCAACGGTACAAAGCTCTTTCCGCAGAAGAAGCCGAGATGGAGTTTACTAAACGGAACAAACACTTGAATTATTTTTCCTTGATGATGAGGAAAAGGCTAAAGGGGGAGGAAGATGTTGAGTTAGATGAAGAAGGAGAGAAAAATAAGAAAACTTCAAAGAAAAAAGACAAAGACTTGAAAATATCCGATATGGACGAGTGGATGGATAGCTCAGATGCCGATTCGGATTCAGAAAGAGAGGAAAAAGAGGATGATAATGAAGATGCAAAGGACAAAGGCGGAAAGAAGAAGAAAGCTGTGACAAAATTAAAGAAAAACGAGACACCGACTTGGAAGCTGTCGAAGATTCAGATGATGGGGATGAAGAGGGAAGAGAGGTAGATTATATCAGTGATAGCAGTGAAAGTGAACCAGAAAATGTTAATCTAGAAGGAGTTGCAGAGGAAAAAGGGCTAAAGTGAGAGTGTTTCTGATTTGACTAGTGGAATTTTTTATTTGTTATTATTTTAAAAGGAAACTACTTAACTCTGATGAAGAGGAGTCAGAAGATTCCGATAAAGACAAAGATAAAAATGAGGAGGAAGAAAAGGAAGAAGAAAACAAAGAAAAAGCGGACGAAGACAAGGACAAGAACAAGAAAAAAAGAAAAAGCCCACCAAAGAAAAGAAGAAAAAAGAGAACGATCCGGATGACGATTTCAGTTCGGATAGTACCTCGGAAGAAGAGGGAAAAAAGAAGAAAAATGATAAAAAGGATAAAGACAAAAGTGATACAAAAGTAGAATCTGCAAGGTAATTTTGTGAATTCGTAATCTATGTGTTGGGGAAAAAAATGTGTGAAATTTTTAGTGAAAACAGTAGCAGGACCGCTTCACCAATCAACGAATCCAAACGAAAAATTGTTACAGATGCCTTAGCGGGTCCAAGCAGTAAAAAAGCCAAACCTGATTTGCCCAACTTTATTCCAGGTAAATGGGACTTTGTTAAATAACATAAATAAAGATTTGTTAAAATGCTTGCATTTTAGGATTGGCCGAGTCTGGAATAACTGAGGACGCCGTACGTAAATATTTGATGCGCAAACCGATGACCACTACTGAGTTATTGCAAAAGTTCAAGTCCAAGAAGACCGGCTTGTCTAGCGAGCAATTGGTCAATATCATGACGCAGATATTGAAAAAAATCAATCCCACGAAGCAAACGCTGAAGGGCAAAATGTATTTATCGATTAAGGCTTAAAAAGTTAATAATTATTCAAGAAATTAGCCGAAAGCCTCATTCAATTTTCTTTCACGTTTCTCTAAAATTTTGTATCATCAACACTGGTTATGATTTCACATAGAAGTTCTGTTTTATTTTATTTTTGATCATTCGATTTCGGGGCTTGGGGGGATAATTTAATAGTCAGACATAAAAAAAGTTCAATTTATTTTTTGTACAAACACTTTTTCGCACAAGAAACACTGTTTTCCCATAAACATTCGACAGTTTTTAATCAGTGATAGTTTCCACAACACAGATTTTTCGGTATAAACACCGGATCATAGAATTTCTTAATAATCTTCTTAACGGAAAACATATCCCCATACTCGAGATGCTTCGTCAAATAAACAAATAAAGTATCGTTCAAATATGCGCGAAAATTCGGTCGGAAATTCTCACTGATTTCGGTATTTTCGACAAACTTATACAACGACTTTAGGCCACATATCACAGTCATTTTCGTGCGCGCAATCATCATCGGCGTATCGTATTTGGTCAATGCATTCAAGAGCACCGTTGTCACAACTTGCGTTTGTTCCTCAATGAATACCGATTTGTCTTCGTAGTAAAGGCCTTCCGGAAGTGGCCACAGCAGTCGAATTAAGACACGGGAACAAATATCTATTAGGGGCGTATTCTCGGCATATTGGTTTGGACCGCTCCGTTCGAAAATCTCTTGGCCCTCGACTCCTGGGTCGTTAAAGTAGCGGCACGCCCAAGAGAATATCAGACTTACAGCTTTTTCTTGTGGCAACAGAACAGTCATCAAATAAATCAGATCTTCCTTGGCCTTGTCCGGAATCACCGACCATCGATGTTCCGGTCTGGCAATCAAATATGACATAAATTAATTACAGTAAACAAAATTGTGCTTGGAACTTACATCGTCACGTTCAAGGGATCCTTCATTTTAACTCTCACTTTCATGGAATTCTCGAAATTGCTCATTGCATTCCTCACCTCTACGTCCTCGTCTTCTAACAAGACCATTATCATATTGAGCACCCTACACAACTCTTGATCTACAAACGTTTATGTAAATTAATGGCTTTAGTGGATAACCAAATATAATATGTACCATTCAAAATGGGCTGTTCTTCGTCACAATACAGAACGTAGTTGTTACACAAAAATTTACATACAGACAAACGACGGTGCACAGCGACGGCAGGCGAAGCAGACCGCGACAAAACTTTTATCAACTCATCATACCTGCAACATAACAAAATATCTGTTTAAAATATTAAATGTTTCCTCGACAATATAACGAATGCCAAACCTTAATAAACTATAATCGGTTTGGGCTAGATACGTGCTTAAACAACTAATCACAGCGCTGATCAGCTCCTCGTTATCACAGTCACAGTAGCTCAACAGGGTATTCAATGTCTCCTGTTTACTTAACGTTAAAACTTTAAGAACGCACGGATAATAATTCAGGAGCACAAAGAGTAACACGCGATCCTCATCTCTTATATAGTGCGCCAACCTGAGTTCGCCAAGAAGAAATGTCTTTAAATACGGATGAAGGTGCCTCAAAAGTTTATCGACGGACGATCTACTAAAAGAGTTGGTCAATGAGTGAATTTCACCCAGAATTTCGACATCTCCCGTCTTGATTAGCACGGGCTTCTCGAAAGACGCTTCTTCCGGCGGCTGCAATGTATACGAGTATATGAGTATATTAAATATGTAAAAATAAAAATAAAATTACCGTGTCACTTCTATCTGTGAGGCTCAATAGTCGAGTCATGGTCGGTAGAAACTGAAATGTAGTAAATGTGTAAAGGTGCGTTCAGTTTTGTGACAGAGTAATCGTATCGTAACATCAATTTTGTCCCAATTTGGACGATGTTGTTAGTGCATCACTAGGAAATGCGCTACGGGGAGTAAGACAACTTTAGGTCGGAATGTGAACATTCTTGTGTGCTTGGCAATTTTGTGAGTTTAGCTTGTTTCAGGCCAAAGGCCACTTCATATTAAGTTAGCATGGCTCACTATTGTCATCAAACACTAAACTTCTTAAAGAGGTATCTGTTTTGGAATATTTTCTCTGAGTTAATACCCTGTTTATGCACTAACATCAACAGCGAATTCTAATATCGGGCTTTTAAGAGCAGGTGGAAATATACAGGACATGGGGTTTTGCAGAAAATGAGTGACGATTATATATATCTTGATACGTGCCGATGTTACGATTGGATGTTCTGTTACAAATCTGAAAGGAATAACATTAGATTCAAACATTCAACTTACGTTGTCGACATTTTGAAAAAATTCTTGCATTGTATTAAGAGAAATTAAGAATTGTAGATGAAAATTCTTCATGATTGTATTGGGACCGTACAACACAGACATCACTTCATTGGTTACGGTTGCGTACGTCACATCAGTCTCGGCTAGTTTATTTAAAATAATATAATAGGCCAGAACGGTGCGAGTCTGAGCGAAATTGCCTTGCCAAGTGTATGGAAACACTGAAGCTTTAACGTGCTTCGACAGTTGAAGAAGAATTTCGTTTAGCCAGAATAAATCTTCGAAATCGGCAACCCTAAAAAACAATCGAAGATCAACTAGTCAACTTTTCCCAAATCGCATATAAATGATGGTTTACTCACGTGCAAATGAAGAGTCCAACAAGTTCCGTGTATCGACTAATAGTCATATGGCTAAACTGTCGTTTGTAGTTGTGCCAAATGTGCGAACTCAAGTTTAAAAACTCAGACAATGGGATTTCCCAATTGGCAATTTCCGAGGAAATGTGATACATTTGTAATAGAATGCCGTGACATTCGTTGTCTGCGATTCGTTCATTCGACAACTTAGTAAAACATTTGTTAAAGTGGTTAATAATGTCCTTTTCGTGAATTAGCGCAACTGAGGCTTTGGCTGCAGCCTCCCTGATTCTGTACGCGGGATTTGATAGACACACATCAATATATGGTAAGTATTCAACACCCTAAAACACATACATATACAAACAACAATTTTATGTAATTCGCCCCCTAATAGTTTTGAGCTTACTTTGTGCGGTTCATTTTCGAAAGCTGATGGGTATAGCCTAGATAGAATCATCAAAATCGGATATAAAATCAAACTGGCCTCGTTGACACATTCCTTGGCTAAATTTTTCAAAATAAAATCGTACAGTTCCCGATAACGCATAAAAAATACATTAACAGTGAGTTTATTTTTAATGGAAATTTGGTCCAAATCGGCAGATCTTTGTACTCCAAACATTCGAGTGATTAATGAAGCGAACAGCAGTGTTGAGGAATTCCTAACACCCCACGAATCGCTCCTTAATCCGTTAATAGCTAAAATAACGCCTCTGGAAACATATGAGCCGACTAATTCTCCCAATTTACTATGCCGGAACACGGCTCGGAGTACATTTAAACAGTGCATTATCGTTTCATGATTTGTGCAAGTTTCCGCGGTGTCAAAAAGTACTAGTACGGTTTTATGGAAATAAGATGGATCCGTTTGGGATGTGAGTATTGAAATAATCATAAATGGCAGTCCTGGAAAATTTTCATTGTCTGATCTGTCACTTACAATGAATACAATCTTACCAGCGCTGCGCCTGGTTGCGCACAAGTCTTCCGAAGATTTTTTGCCCGTGCACAACTCTAACGCTAGCTCAAGCCATTCTTTTGGCAATTTGACAACGTTAGGCCGTGCGGATTTCCAGAAACACTCGCAAATAGTACTGAAACCAACATAGGCCTGTTCAAACACGCCCCTATGTTTACTTTGAACAAATATATCGATGAAAAATTGTCCTATTTTCAAGAGAGTGTCTTCGGAGAGGATTGTCTCTTGATTTTCCAGTGTGATTGACTGCTTTACGATTTCAGCAACTAATAGTGTAGTCTCTTTCATGGTTCTCCAAGCGTAAACTGGAACAAGATACATACATACGTGAAAAATATTGAATTTTGTCTTTTATTAAATGTAAAGGGTACAGGGAATAAATGAACTAAATTGATTTTTGCCAAAATTTTGTTATTGACGTCATCTGAAAGAAGAAAAGATGTTCTTTCTAATGCTGGTTGTGAAAAGTAAATCAATCAATGATTTAAGCGGAAAATAGTGATTTTTTTTATAGAGCTTTTAAATTTTGAAAGGATTTTTCCAAACTTTTATAATTTTGACTTGGCCCATTTATTCCCTGAATACTTCATGTATAATAATGGTATCGAACCTAGAACTTTCTGTGCCCTGGGCGACTCGTCACTTTCACAAATATCGTCAACATTTTCAGGTAAATATCCTTCAGGGGACGGATTGCATACTACTGGCATGATGGTTGCACTGATGCTTAAACATATTGTAACCAAATGCTTTAAAACACTTGCGTACAAGTCGTTGTATTGCCTAAAATTACGAGAAAATATTAAACAGTTAATTAGATATAATCGGGAACCCTCGTGGGAATCTCTTACTGAACATCTCTATTTTCTAACAGGTGTCTAATGCAAAGGATCAGACCGTAAACGGCCGTTTTTGAACTGCCTATTGTTTCCACTTGAATGTCGGCACTGAGACTGAGGAGTTTCTTTATGAGAATAACGATCATACCGAGGGTGGCGTCGTTTACGTTTTTCGCTTCTTCACCGTATTCGCGGTCGACGATTTCACGAAAATACGGCGAATACGAGCAAATATCGAATAGGTAAGCGGCAGACAGAGTCTTGTTGGGGTTCACGTCAAGCGCCAGATTCAAGCTGCGATGCATGTACTTCATGGTAATGCTCAAATTCTAGAAAATTGACCACTTGTAAACACTGCATATGCATTCAATTAATGTGCAATCAGTTCGACTTTACCATGAAACCTAAATATTGAGGCGGTAAAGTTTTCAACAATTTAACGATCATCTTTTTGTTGCTCTCGTAAGTGTCAAACAGTACATTGTGACTATTCTTGACATCATCCTCTGACCAACAACTCTTCCACTCCTCGGGAGTGAGCAATGTATAGATTGATAGTAGTAATTCCAATGAGATTGCTCGTCTAGGATAATTAGAGTCGTACGATAGAAAGCCTAAAAATGTTGCATATATAGAGCAACTGAAAAAATAACGACTTAGTAGGGTGTACTCCCTTCTTCTTACCAACGAGGATTCTAGTTATATTCCCTATGAACCTTCGATAAGACTTCCTTAGGTTAAGATACAAAAGTAGATAGCGTTTGTGTTCACGGCTGGTACTGTTCATTTCCAGACACTGCGTCAAATGTGCGATGTTCCTGTGGATCACCTTGATTCCGGCATCGTATCGGGTTAGAATTTTTTTATAGTATGCCACCATTTGTTTCCTCACGCTTGGAGTCTGTGAGGCGATGTTGTAGCGTATGTAGCTGATTAAAAACATGAATTCCCAATCCAGAAACAGTTCGGTGGATCGGAGGCTTTCAACTACCGTCGCTAAAACTAGCAGTCTGATCTACAAATGAACGTTTAGTAGGATCATTTGTTCTTCAAATTAAATAAACTTGGTTTCTACCTCTTCGTTTTGGTGTATCATGAAAAAGTTCATTTTCTTTTTATCAATAAGACCGCGCCAATACAAAGTGCTGTCCTGCTCCACATCTAGCTCCAAACCGACCTTTCGGGCCTCTCTCAAACAATATAACAATACTTTGGACTCTTCTACAGTACCCACATAGTCGTTAGGGAACCTTAAATAACAAGAACACTTTTTTCAATATAAGACCCAATTATTAAAACACTTACACCATCCTTAATATGGCCGGATGCTTTTTGAAAGCAGTGCTAATTACTTTTCTACAAAAACACTCGTTTTCTTTGCCAATTTTCAAAATATTAATGGCCGGCTGAATCCACGTTGTGGCCCACTCGCCCACACTCTCCTCCGATGTGGCATTAAAACTTTGCTCCACCAAGTTCTGATAAGTTTTGACCAACTATAACACATCATAAATTATTAGATTTTATGAGAGATAGGTATTGTCGGCGTGTGTACCTGATCTTTAACACTGAAATTGTATACATTTTGGACTAGAATCAGTGGTAGCAATTCGAATTTTTCCAAAAGAAAGTCACAGCCGTAATTTTTTGGCGATACTTTCATATGCGTATAGTTTCAAGACATTGTCTCTGCCCAGTTTAACGATTTTCTCGATTAGAATATCCGTTAATTCAGTAAAACCTAAAAAAAAGACGATCATGATTTCAACCCAAGCAAGGTTTTTTCATTTTTTATTATCTGGCGTTTATGGTAGCTAATACGGGTGCGATAGAATATTTTTAACATTATATTACTTCCGGTTATGACTGAAGTCAAGATCAATTTGTTATTTTCAAACACAACCCCTGTATACAGTGAAATCTTCCTTTGCAGACACCTCTTTTAATTGGACAAAATTTCCGGAACCGTGAGTGTTTGCTCATGAAAGATTTCTCTGCATTTTTTCATTTTTAGACTCTAGAGTCTAGACATTGAGCTGATTCAATAATTTTTTCGCTCCCTATATTTAAACTTAGCCGTTTTCACATAATTATTATAAATGTGAAGCTTTTCGGCTGTTTTCTACAGCCAGCCTTATGAAATTTTGATGAGATGTTAATCAAACGACACAGATTAAGACGACTAGAATACTTTTAATACACTGTGTGTTCAAAATATAATCTCGAATTTCAAAAGCTTTGAAGGCAAGAAAGTCATTTATTTTAAATGGAATTCCCTATATATTATAATAAATGTGTGCATGAACACTAAATATTTACATATTTTGACCAGAATCAGCTATACTGTTTTCAAGGCCAACTAAGATAGTTTAGTTCACATATTGATACGTTAATAATTAAAACGCGCATGCCTATTTATATCATAAACTAGACTAACGGTCATTAAAAAATTGCAAATTATGGCAAAAACAAACAATAGCCACAGAAAACAAATACATAAATTTAGAATAGTGACATAGAAAAACATACATGGTGTTCTATTTAAAATAAATTACTTTATTTTCGAGTTTATATTTTGGACACCAGTATAATACTGCGTAGAACCACTCCAATCTGTCTTGTCTGGTTAACGTATGAACAATGTTTTATGAAGCTAGCTTTGAAAACAAATACTTAAGAAAATAATGTTTTTAGACAAGAATTAAAAACAAAAAACAAAATAGATCGTATCTCTATTATTGAAACCCCAATATGTGAAAGATAATAAAACATCCATACATGAGTCAAAGACAAAATTGCAAAATGTACTATACCATTTTTGTGATGATGCGCTGCAAGGGCTACCAATTCTTCAAAAATCAACTTGCTTTGGGTCCTAATGGTGTCAATGTAGTGATCGACATGCGACGAAACATACAACAAACCATCCAGAAATAATGCCTTTATCAAATCAACTGGGACATTTTTCAAATGTCTAGTCACCTGATGCAGAGACCGGCTGGTCTCTACTAAAATTGAGGAATGGTCCGGATTGCTATAAATTGAATTTTATTGTAAAAACTTATAGATGAACGAATGGAAAAGTAATAATACCTTCGGGCGATTTCTAAAATGCCATTTAGTAACACGTACAACAGTGGTGTGCCATCAACGGTTTCAGATATGAGCCTTTCTTCGGATAAGACACTGATTATTGACGAATAGATGATGAGTAAATAGTCATTTGAGGTGGTGTTACCGTCCTCAGAATGGTTTACGGACAAACTGAACTGGCGACTATTTTTGCTTATCTAAAAATCAAGAATAGCACTGGCTCCTGTTATTGTTATAGAGCCTTCCATACCAATTGGCTAATACTTGTGGTCTCGCCCTCAAATATGTCGAAGGATTGAACGAATATTAGGCCAACTTTCATTCGCAAATCGAACCCAATTCGGTCATTAAACAATAAAATATAGGAATACATTAACAAAGGTTGCAGGTACTGTTCTTTAATTTCATTCAGGAATGTGGCCTCTTTCGCAAACACTGGCAATATTTGTTTTAATACTAAATTCATAACGACAGAGAGTTCCTCAATATCTGGCACAACGTCTTGCTTAATTTGGCTACGAGAATTCCAAACAAAACGAAAAGCAAATTAATAAGAACTTTTAGAAAAGAACAGCTTACTTACCTAGCATAAATTGCATAGTTATCGAATAACTTCATGTATAAAGGAAATAAAATTCGTAAAGTTTCCTCAAACTCGTACTTGGGCGACGTTTGAAGCACAGAAACATAATGGAAAAACTTGCTGCACTTGCCAAGATCACAAACATTGTCTTTTTCTATGTCATTCAAGAGCCCTTCGACAACACGTTTTATTATGCTGTTGGCAATATATAGTTTAATTACGAGATTGAGCAGATACTTTTTAAGCGGTTTTTTGCCGTTAAAAATAGTAAAAAGTTCGATTATCGCATAGTCTGCTTCCTTGGTACTATCCTTGGAATTTGTATAAAAAATGGCCTAAAATCCAAAGAAACTAAATAAATTGTTTAAAAATTAAGTTAGTCAAGATTACGAGATCCTTAATGACTTTCTGAATGTCGCTATCCAGCTTCAATTCCCTAATTTTTCGCATAAATTTTTGAAGTGTGTTGTTTGCAGGCAGGAAATCGCCTCCTTTTTCAAACCTTAGTGGCAACATACCGGCCTGATCGTTCGATGCACCCTCTTCGGACATTATCACAACATAAACCTAAATATTTCCGACTAATTTTCTTAGAAACAGTATAAAATTGTCTTTCATTTCTAAATGCACGCTTTAAGGGAATAAAATTGAGCACCTCTTTTTCTTCTGTCAAATTCGCCGACAAATTGCCCTCCTAACCTCAATTCTTCTGTTTCATTTCCTCAACGGTCAGTTCCAAATAAGAAAAGAAGACTTACCAGACGTCATTATGAATCTGGCTCTAAGCCATGTACTTGACATTTAGTTTGGTTCATTCATTATCACATTTGCATACGTCAATCACTGACGTCATAACACTTTGACCTATATGATGTTACCATATGAGATATTTATTTTTGCCTGTTTTTTCTTTTAATAAACTCGCATAAGCTGCCATTGTTGCGTACCACCTTGTGTTGTCCTTTGTACAATATTGAATAAAATTTTTCAGAAAATCATGAGTTCAAAAGCGACTAATTTAGTGAAAAAGGGCCTGGAACAGTTGAAATCAAAAGAATTTAGAAACTACTTAATGAGGTAAATTTTTGTTTGTTTTTTTTGTCGGGGGGAAAAGTTTTTGAAGGTCAACTAAAGTATTTCACGTTTTCAGCACCCATTTCTGGGGACCAATCGCCAATTGGGGCATCCCTCTGGCCGCCTTGGCTGACATAAAAAAGGATCCCAAATACATCAGTGGCAAAATGACTTTTGGTAAGCTGAAAGGCAATGCAGTAGACGTCCCCATATTTTACACATTTCTTACAGGTATTACATAACAAAATGTTTTTGCAGCGTTATGCCTGTATTCGGCAATGTTTATGAGATTCGCTTGGAAGGTGCAGCCGAGAAATATGCTCTTGTTTGCCTGCCATTTCACCAACGAAGGGGCCCAGTTGGTCCAATTGAGCCGTTTTATTGAGTACAATTATTTGACGACGGAGAAAAGAACGGATCTTGTGGTGGGCACCGCCGCTTAATTGACCAACGATTCTGGCGCCAACGCGTTTTAATTTTTTATGGGATCAATCGACAAAAGTACGACAATTCAAATGGAACGGAACATTATAGGCATGGTTGGGTAATTAATCATCCAAATAGAATAGACAATTGATTGTTTATGCAGACGAATGGAATGTATTCATTACAACGTATTATCACACGTAGCTTAGTTAAGAGAGTAACCGGTTTATCGACGGCAAAACTCCATTAATTGATTATTTGTTCTCCTGTTTTATTTATTTCTGAAATGAGTGGATCTCTTGAACTCTTAATAAGTCTTCCAAGAGTACATGATATACGCAAAAAATCACCTATTGTATTAGGACGTCATAAAGTATGATAAGAAAATCGCTCACTTCATAGCCGTTAAAATTAATAATTAATGAATGGGGTTTTCTCATTTACACACTCTGTGCTAAATTTGATTAGATGTGTAGAGTCAAAAGTTAATCAGTTTTATGTTCCAGATAAGATAAATGTGAGAATAATGGACTAGTTTGTTTGCATATACTTGAAATGTTTAATTTCTACTTGGTCTGATTGTTCTTAATTAAACTTTTCTCCTTTTTTCTGTCTATAATTTATTATTTATTGTAAATACTCTTAGGAACAATTGAATTTGGACTTTTATCTCCTGTTTTTCGTTACAATTAGTCATATTTTTGTGATATATTGTAAATACATTAGCTAATTTCGAAAATCTGCTCAAGAACACTATTCAAAGTTGTCTTCTCTTTGTTGCCATTTTATATTGTATTTTTTAGATATCAGTTTATTAAATGTTATATTAATTAAAGACTTTTATTAACTAATACAAGGATTGTATTATCTCTAATGTATATTAAGTGATCTATGAAGAAGCTTTTCATAGAACACTTTTGAAACATCACTCGTATTAAGTTCATTGATAAAATGGCGAACGATTGATTGAAAATATTTCTCGTGCATATTTTCATTGAACATCTCTCAAGGGGAAATGACAAATAAAAGACTGAATAGAAAAAGAAAACATTTGCCTATTACCTTGATTACAATACCTACTTAAAGTAACTGTTGTCGTATGGGTGTGGATTGTGGTGTGACGAATACTCAAAAGGGGAATAGGCTCTCACATGGTCCTTTTTAATTAAATCTGCAGCTTTTTCGGCTATCATGACCACGCCCGCGTTAGGATGGCCTGATACGTGATCAGGCATAATTCCTGCATCCACCACTCTTAAGTCCTGAATGCCGTGCACTTTTAATTCGTGATTCACTACGGAAGTTAATGGATCAGGTCCCATTGCAGTTGTACCGATCGGGTGGAAAAGCTACAAAATAATGGAGCATTAAAATAATAAATAGTGCTACAATCGCACTTACCGTAGTTGCGATACTTCTTAGAGCACAATACCACCAAGGTTTGCTTAAAATTTCAAATTTGTAGTCACATTGTGGGAACGGAATTACGAGCAGTTCAGCGTGCTGACTTCGGAACGCCTCCGTACCGTTGAAGGACAATGCGGCTAACACTCCCAAATACATATTTTCAATGTCTTTGCCTTCGGCGTCCGAAAAATAATTCGGATCAATCAAGGGAAAGTCTCTGGGATCTTTAGATTTTAGTGTGATCGTGCCTCTGCTTCTGGGATGTAGCAATTCAATGTTAACACATAGATCTTTAGTAGGGTCCAGAGCACGAAAAGCATCCATATGCTCCTGATCAAATCCGAAAATAAATGCCAAATCCGAACTGACAATAGGAGGCCCGAAAAAAAACAATTCGATTTCAGGCTGGCTATCTGCAGGACCTTCAAAGTTAAAAAACTTATAGCCGATTGTCCCAGACTTGGGGTTAATGGGCGTTGATTTTCTGTCCAAAGTTTGGCCCGTTCCAGAATGCTCATATCATAAAACTTGTGCTCGTGCCAGCGATAAAACACTCCCGGAAAGAACAAGTGATCTTGTAGGTTCTTGCCGACGGGTAGGTCTTCAATAATTTCAATATCATGTTTAATCAGTTCCTCGCTAGGTCCTATTCCAGACAACATAAGAATTTGTGGGGAATTCACGGCGCCAGCTGCAAGAATCACTTCGCGTTTGGCCATAGCTACGCACCGTTTACCATCTTTCATAAACTCAACTCCGTAGGCCCGTTTATGGGCCAACAAGACTTTAGTCACATAAGATCTGGTACTAATATGTAGGTTTTTCCTCAGATGCCTTATTGGATCGATGAAAGCATGATATGTACTTGCGCGTACATTTCTGTCCATGAAAAATTGTAGATTACTGACACCGTCCTGCGTTGCACCATTGTAATCCACTAGAGGCTTGCCTATTTCCTCGTGCGCTCGTATTATCGCTTCTGACTACCAAATTTAAAGAGTCCAAAATGCTAGAAAATTCAATGAAAAAATTTCAATAAGGTATTCTTACCATATAAGGTAGTTCTTCGGGAATGCCGACTCGCTGAGGTCCATTGAATCCATGGAATTCGCGATCGATGTTGTCAGTAAAAGTGGCGTGTTCTGGTTTACGAAAATATGGTAAAATGTCTTCATATCCCCATCCAGGATTCCCTAAAGACTCCCATTTATCAAAATCGAGATGATTTCCACGGACGTACATTCCGAAATTAATTACACTGCTACCGCCCAATACATGACCTCTGGGATAAAAACATCTTTGATGTCGGGAACCTATTTGGAAAGGGAGAGAGAGGCAAAATTGGACAAAATGGTACCATTTGAAAATTTCACACACCTTGACATCCAAACCGTTGCCTGGTAGTGTTGTAGCCCCAATTCAGACCCGAATGATGAAGGTAAACACTGATACCCAACATGTTGGACAAAGTCGGAGACTCTTCACCAGCCTCCAATGCCAGAACCTTGAAATCCGCCTCCTCTGTTAAACGATTGGCCAAAACTCCTCCGGCGGTCCCAGTTCCAGCAATAATAAAGTCATATTCGTCATCAATGCCTGCGTAATTACCCCATTGTGCAAATTTAAATATTTTCTCTTTTTCAAGTACCTTCGCAAGGATCTATATCCGAGTGCCTAGGATGAAAGAACCTCTCGTTGTTAACAGGCAGGGTATAGTGCCTGTATCGGCTCATAACGTATTCAATTTCCTCGGCGAATCTGTTATAATCGAATAATTCCGGCGAGAAAACGCTGGGCAAGTACAGGCCGGTATCGTTATGAAATAACCCATTCGGTTCACCATGACGGTCCTTAAACTGGAAAGGGAAATCGCTGAAGGTGCCGAAACTCTTGGCGGGTGCCATAAGAGTGGACGCGAACACGAACACAAGCGAAAATCTCAAAGACATTTCCGAATCGAAACTACCCGATTAATGGTAAGTTTTTTCTTTTATAGCGCGTTTTGTTTAAATTTTTCTGATTCCGTTCCGGTCGACCTCTCCATTATTAAATAGTCCGAGACCGTGTTAAAAAATGATTTAATAATCGTGATTTTCATTTTCCTTTACGGCATATGGGGTACCACATAAAAGAAAAATGGTCTCGTTTCGTGATACAAGTCGCCTTCTTTTATCATCGATAACCCTATTCCAATTTTCCAATTTTCCAAAAAAAATGGCTTATTTTGCTACACAATTTCATGTTATTTACATTTTCGAGGGACTAAAATTGACTTGTCAAAATCAATTTTATTAACGAAAACACCTTTGGCAATTTGGATCAAGTTATTTCTACAGATTGATTATCTTGCTTTCTTCGTCAAATATTTATAATTTTATCCCTCTGTTAGTCGTATTTTCATAACATCAAAAACTTCAGTCATCTGATTGAGGGTCTAGTTAGTGTTCCTGTAGAACGATTTTGATTGGGCAATGGATGGCCTACTTTATGGATACTACAACCATCTTATACATATTAGCGTGGTATTTTTTCAATGGCCCTCTTATTTTTGCACCTGTTCGTCTAATTGTAAGTGCCAATTACTGTGACTGTATCCTTTGCTCATACTATAAACTATTTAACAAGAACCAATGACGAAAGTTATTAATAAAAAGTGTAATTGAAAGAGTTAATTTTAAAATGCAAGCAACTTATAGTTGTTGTATTGTATATAGAAAGAACATGAAAGTGACTATTAAACTATAGGGTATTTCGCAAATAAGTTATATGTTTATAGTTAGTCGTTTACAGAGAATCAATATGATAGGTTCCCCCGGCAAACTTTCGAAAGCTGAATAATAATGGAGATAAGGGTATTAAATTTTAATTTCTTATTCACTTTTTCTAATGATCTTTTCATTCGTCGACTGATTTATTTCAAATTTCATACCTACAGTTATTACGAATACAGAGTGATTCACAAGAACCAGCTTATACATGTTTGAATTAAATAAATACAAAACTTTCAAACCAAGCAAAAAGTTATCCATATCAAAAAATAAAGAGACACCTTTGAGCTACACTGTACAAGTAATAGTGAAATATTCCAGTCCTTGGTTTAATTGATACTTATTAATATTGTGTCACACAGTATAATTAGTAATTGTTGTGTTTATTCATAACGCAAAAACTTGACTTGTGAGCCAGTGAGTATTTTCCGGGATTTTTTCATTTCGGAAAAATCGATTACGTTCAATGAATTGTTACAATTTTTACAAAGAAAAGTGAAAGAACTCTAAGGTTATTTGATTGCCGGTTTTGTTGCGGTTGTTTCGCTCTGAACCAGACCTTTACACCGGTGGTTACTTTCAGTAAAATTTTATTATTACGTTATATTGACCGTGAACAACTTACATTTCACCCAAACTGTGCGTGCATTCAAATCTCAACAAAAAAATGAATAATCGCATGTATAGTGCTCCAAATGAATGGAAATCTCTCTATAAATAAAAAATATATAGTGAACTATTTGAAAAAGAATTATAGACAATTATTGTTGTTCACAATAATATTGTGTATAAAGAGATCATATGTCGTAAGGAAAAACAACAGTTTGATATATCCTTGTAAATAGATATTTTACAAAATAGTTTTAATGCCATGATAAATCGTCTTGAAATTAACTGGGGAGAAAATTCTACAGGATAAGCAAAAAAAAACCTTTCTTGTAATACACATACAACTGTTTATTGAGACATTATTAAAATCATCAGTCGTCTTGTCAATTATTGTTGAACAAACACTGTTCATTTAAAATTACCAAAATTACTATCTATCTTTAAGACAAAAAAAAACAAATGAAAAAATAATTGGGTGGGGGAGGAGCATCACACACGCACATCGACACGCCCCAAAACGATACTTTTTCTCATTGTGTGCAGAAGTACGGGTGTCTTTTTTTTTCTTTTTTTTAGTATTCAATTTTATATTTTCTTATTTTTTTTTTCAGCGTGATCATACGAGGAAATTACATTTTCTATTTTTTTTCTTTTTGGGAGAAAAAAAGGCGTACATTATGATTATTATGAATAGCTACGTTACACGTGTAGTCGTTTTTCGAAAAATAAAATAAAAAGTTTTTCCCATAAACGAAAGAAAATTACTACACTCACGTGTGCAACAAATATTGTTTAGTACAATGCAACAATTCCACAAAGCTAAAAAATAATAATAATAATAAAAAGCAATAATATACGGACAAATACAAACCAAAAAAAAAATTGAAAAAATATACGTAAGTAATATGTAATAATTGCTATGAAAAAAACAAGGAATTATTTTTCCGGGCCACTGTAAGTGAAAAAACCAAACGAAAACCGTTAAAAATGACCTGAACCTCCTGAATGGGCAGTGGTGGTAGGTGGTGGTTTTAAAGTAAGAGCGTTTCNTCAGAGAGGAAAAACAGAAATATATGCCGTTGTTTGACTCTTCATCGATATTTGCTAAAATTACGTACATCACAATGCGATTTATAAAATTATCAATATTTTAATTACAATAGTATTATTATTATTAGACATTTTCTTAGAAAAAGAGGATCACTTATGTGTGCATGTAAAGTCTCGATATATGCCTAAAAAAACTCAAGTTGCAACACATACACAACACATAACATTCGCTCCAAAAATGAAATGGAACCGAACCTAATAATATAATATGTAGTAATAATTTGAAAAAGGTTAAACTTAAATTTGGAATCTTAACAAGCCAAATCAACAATAAAATTTTCGAAATAAATGGTTCGAAATACATCTCTCATTTTGGAAACAAACCGAGCGCCAAGAAAGTTAATGATATCTTCAACCATCAATTAACGAGGGCGCTACTATTACAAAAATAATAATAAAAAAATAATAATAATTAATAAAGAGAAAACGTTAAATCAACTCGATACGATTTAATAATAATATAATAATAAGTATTAGGCAACTAGAATTATAACAAATTTCGAACCGGGGAAAAATAACATAATATTTTGACAAAATATATTTTTTAATAATTATTTGAAATGCAGTTTAAGGCAATTTTTCGTCTGATTTTAAAACATTTCATCATTTCTTTCGATCATTAATTAATTAATTATTAATACGAGCAGTAGTTTCGGGGACACCGGGACACCATCCATCTGTAGGTGGCCTGGAATCGTCCCGGCAACGGACCAAAGATTTGCGCACTGTTTCCACAATAACTGCCGTCCGAATTGAAAGTCAACAAAGAGTGGGGAAAAAATGAAAACGGAAAGGAACGGCTCCCCATAATAAAACATTTCAATTTGAACATCAAACCCAACGCAAATAATTTAGTGACTAGAATAAGAGACCGAAAAACAAACAATTTCTAACCTAAAACGAGCGCGGAGCCCACCCCCTTTCGTTTCCTTTTTTCCCGACCACCCCATTTATGTGTCACAAGATACAGAATCTATGTATACTGTTGACGTCACAGTCCGTCACTCGCAACTGACACGTACGCTCACGCATGCTTTTCACCACTCTCACTCGCATTCGTCTAACTCCAGGCCCCGTACGAGTCTTGGTACCATTGATCGCCACCGTTCAATGGTTGCTGTGCTAAGGGCTGGCCGCCCCAGCCCCCCTGATTATGTTGTTGCTGTTGTGGTCCGCCACCGCCACCGCCGCCGCCACTGCTTTGGAAGCGTCTCTTTGTCTCCCCTTGATTCTGGTGACCCCCGTCAAACTTCCTTTTACCTGCTACACATAGAGAACAATGAGCATTTTCTAAACATTTCCTTTTTTTCAGATTATCAGAATGGGAACGTACATGCTGCATTCCAACGAGTAAAAAAAAACACAAATAACAAAGGATAAGGAACTTGGACGAAGATGGAAAAAGATGATGGGTTAGCCAAAGGAAATGCAAGCGACCGCTGCAAGAGAAAAAAGGTGGTCAGATTTGCTTTTTATTCACATCCTGTACGGGATAATGCAACGGGATTTTGATAAAAAAAACTTAATTGAGTTTTTTATAAAAGAAAAAACTATTAAAAAAACCAGGTGGCACTGAATCGAATTCAGGTTCCAAAGAATAATATTGAAATGTTGGTACCACTGTTTCAACTGGGTACTTGTTCCAACTAGGTTATTCACGTAACTCATTGAGTTATTTTTCCACTGGTATTTTTCTTTATTTTGCCTATTCTGAGGTTACGGGTAACATCATACTACTTCCTGTTACACCTAAAGTCATTGCCAACTTGTATATTTAAGATGCAACACCCTGTTTTTGTATTTTTGAATTTTTTACATTTTTGGCATTGCGCTGATTAAATATTTGTTTGATTTTTTTTGTATTTAAGCCTGACTGTTTTAGCACAATTTTTATAAATGTGAAATTTCTTGGCTGTTTTCATCATTAGCCTCATGAAACTTTAAAATGTTAATTAGACAAGGCCGATTGAAACGATTGAAATAGGAAATAGTTTTACCCAATCATACCGGGTGTCAAAACTATAAATTATGAACTTAAAAGGGTTTAAAAGCAAAAAAGGAATTCATTTTAAATAAATTTATTAATAGCCTTATTCCGGCGGTAGATGTATGGCAGTAGAGAATGATTAATTGAGACTATGAGAGTAAGAACGGACTAACCCCAAAAGCGGACCAACCCATTATACTCCAATTTTGCCCTTTATAAACTGGAAAATAATACGATTCTACAACCTTTTTTGAGTTGCTCTTTAGTATAGATATGATTAAGGTGATTGAGCCGATATTTGCTTTATTGTTAGATTATTTTTGGGCCTATTAATGCTATAAAATTAGATATCGAAAAATTGTGGATTAATCAGTTGTTGTTCTCATAGCCTCAATTATTCGCTCGTGCAATACGAAATACTGGAAACCATCGGTACTATTTTCAAGGCTAACTAAGACATTTGTAATTATTATTTGGGATATCTACATATATCAGTGTGCGTATTTTAAGGCACACACTATAATCGAAGTGGGATATACGTTTTTGTCAGAAACCAGCCAAAAAGATATTGAAAAATTACAAATGATATAGTGATATAGAGTTATGGAAATTAATGCAGAATTTAATTTAGGTATTCCATTTAAAATAAGTGTTTTTTTTGCCTATAAAACCTTTTAAGTTCATAATTATAGTTTTGACACTCGATATGATATTCCGGTTAACATTTTCACAAACTTGCCTAAGACTAGCTTTGAAAACAGCCTAGAATTTCACTTTAAAAAACTGTGTTTCAACAAAAATAAAAAAAGGTTTAAGTATAGCAGCACTTATACAACTATTTAGTCAACTCATTGCCTAGTTTGTAAAAATGCAAAAACATATACAGGATGACCTGTTTGTATTTGAAATAAGGAAGTTGGCATTGATTTCCGGGTAGATCGTATCCATATTAGGCAAACCCCAGAATATAAAAAAATATAACGTTTCTCATGAATCAGTTACTTGAATAAACATAGACGTATTAACGTCTCTATGAAAATAAAAATTAATAAAGTAATTACCTTGTAAACTTGCCCCCTTGCCTCGGACCAGTCCACGAGCGACCGGGCGCGCCGCCCCACGGGCCGCGCCCCCTCCCCGTCCCGCTCGGACCGCCAGAGCCGCCCCACGGGCCGGTGGCCCACCGACTGCCCGGCCACGTACCGCCGCCCCACGTCCACGGCCACCCTAAGTATATTAAACATTTATATTTATTACATTCAATTAGGAAAAATAAGGCAACATCCATCGTTCAATTTGAAATTGAAAGATACGAGTTGCAACTAAAACAAATTCAAAGGCAACTCGATTCGTTTTATACTTGAATTGTTTTCAGCAAATCGGAGTTGCCTATGATAGGAAAGGGTTATCCAAAATTTGAGAGAGAAAAAAAAAGAAAATAACGATAATAAATTAATTGAATTTTGCAAAAAAAATTATTATATGCACCTACATACTTAAAAAATAAAAATTGGCTCGATATTTTGAAAACAGAATTATGCGACAAGTGTATCGAGAAACGGCTTTAAATACAAATAAAAATGTATGTATTAATAATAATAAAAAGCAAAGCATAAAGCGGTAAGCAAAAGCGTTTCTAAGAAGCGACTAAATTAAAAGCAAAAGGAATAGAAAGAGGGAAACACAAAACGGTAATAATGAAAACAAACGGCCCAACAAATAAAAAACAAAAAAAAACATTAAAAATGTGTAACAAAACATTATTTCGCAATAAAAAATATTTGTTTCGTTTAATAAAAAAAAGCTGCATTTCGTCTAGAACTCATAATAACGCCTTGGAAGCCACCTAAATGTAAATCAACACGGAAAAGTAGGATCCAATTTTTTTAGCGGTTTTCACCATTAATTATGAGAGGGAGAAAATTGGAACCTGCACCATGAATAATTTCGCAAAATAAAAAAACAATAAAACAGAAACATCGAAATTGTATGAGGGTTAGTGTTTTGTATTGTAGAACGGCGCTGAAGTGTCTGGTCCCAGGTTTCTTTTTTGGATAACCCTGTACATTATTGGCCCACTGAGGGTTTAACGTCATATCTGAGCCAAGCTTTTTGACTATCGTTCATGAACCAAGGAACTTCTGGAGCTGGTGCCAAAGTTGTCCCATGCCTTTCCCCACTTTCTGCTTTTCTCTCAGTCTCACATATACAGCGACTTTTTTTTTGCTAAAAATTTCATTTTGGCAGGAACCATTTCCGAACTTGTCGACTCAGATATGATCAATTTAAACAGGTCATCATCATCATCATCATCATCATCAGAAGCGACTTGATTGTGGCGGGAGCAAACAAGATTATTCAAATTGTCTTTTTATTAGTTTCGTTGTGGTTAGTAGTTATTAAGTGTTTTTTGGGTTTTTAGTTAAATTAGAATTAGGCGCCAAATTATGTCAGAAACAAAAAGAACGCATGCGTGTGAAGATGATATAATTAAAGCTCTATGGTTTTAAGGAGCGCGAATGTTTAAGGTTAAAAGGCAAGAGAACTGCCGTCCCTTAACATCGTCTTCGATACACCGCGCCACAATCAAATATCGCGCACTCAAAATTTGGCGGTCCGCAAAACCTCAATATACTGTTAGTGACGAATTTTTTATTTTGACAATTACAATGCTGACAAAAAAAAGAAAATAGTTAAAACGAATACGCGCGCGCACTCGTATACATGCACACACACACACACACACACACACATATATATATATACACACACTCACATATACATATATGTATATATAGGTACTATATATATTTGACATTTGCGGGCCGCCAATCATGTAAAAAATATATGTAATTGAATGGACCAAAAATAAAATGAGTGGTCACCCACCGGCTGTTGAGCTGGCGGCGGCAGGCGCCCCTGAGCGCCGCCTCGACCGATCCGCCCTTGTTGCGACGACGCCGCCCCATACCTCCAGACGGTGGAAGGGGCGGCGCCGACGTTGCGGGCGACTGATGCTGTTGCTGCTGTTGTTGTTGTTGCGGATAGTCGTAATATGAAGACGAGTAATCCTCGTAACGGTAATAGTCATCGTAATAAGGATCGCTGTAGCCGCCTCGGTAATCCGCATAACCGTAATAGTCATAATCGTAATCTACAAAAAGAGAGAGAGAGATAGAAACGTACTACATCATAATGGGCTGTTGTTTGGAGTTTTCTTTTTTTTTTCATTTNCCAGGAAAAGTTGAAGAATAATTTTTAATGGAAAAAATGTAATTTAAATGTTCCAATTCTACTTCAGTTGATTGATTAACGACTCCATATACATGTCCTGCTAGCTGCATTATTTTGTTATTCCGTTTTGCTTTTCGAGTGGAACCGAAGTACAGGCTTCATTTTTGTTGAAATCTATTTTCGAAAAGTAATATCAGTATATAATTGTTATCAAAAAATATCCATATTTTTCTTTAATAAAATGTTTATAAAAAAGATAGTTAAGTAATTGGGATTTGAACTTAGGACGATCCAGTCTTGTACGAATTATTAACATGAAATATCTGACTGATAATAGTACAAACATTTATAATTTAGCACCTCGAGTTCAAGTCCCGAACCACTATACCAATTTTTGCTTTTAAAGTTCATTTAAAAAGAACCATTAATCAATGTAAGTACTAAGGCAAAACGACGTTCCCGTTAAAAGCAGTACTTCAATTCCAATAAAAATAAAACACCCTGCACAAAACGACCAATCTAATGAATTTTATCCTATTTAATTGCTTTTGTAATTTTTTCACAGGACGCATGTATATGCAACGAAATCCAAAACGAGCAATATTGAAATCGACTACAAAATAGATACCGAAATAAAAAAATATCCCTGCACCACACCTAAATGTTGTTGTTGTTACTCTGTACACTATACGGGATGGGGTCGTGTTTGTGTGAACATGACGTGAACTTACCTGTGACTGAAAACAATGGACGAAAAAGGGTTAAATTCGAATATTAATAGATATAAGAATACAACGAACGGTGCGAGTCAAAACTAAAACAAAAATTAAATAAGTAATAGAGGAAGGAGAAGGTGGGAAACCTGAAGAATAAACATGTAAAATAATAATAAAAAAACGCATGCAATGTTGTTAACAACAGGAGTCGAAGGTCGCGCGTGCATTAATGCCATATAATAATATTAAAAATTACGATTACGTTTTGCCCTTTTGCCTGATTTGCGGTGCCCCGGCCTGGCTGGTATATAATTTTTACATCCTCGTAATTAATTAATTTTTGAATTATTATTTTTTGTTTGTTCGAACCAAGCACATCGCATATATTCTGTTCTGAAACACGCACACATATCGGGAGCGCCCCACCCAAATGCTCATCCTTGAATCTCACGTATGAACACAACACGTGTTCATTTTCTGTGACGTCGCCGTTTACCCCTTTTATTGCGAACTTTTGTCAACGAACATTTTTCACCCTCAAAGCGGGGTTTTTTCGCAAACTTTCCCCGACCCCACGTCCGTTTCCCACGAAGCAAAACTAGTTTTTGGCATTCATTCCATCAACTTTTTTGCCTTTATACAGAGTGGAGAAAATAAAGATCGTTTTTTTTGTTTTGAGAAATTTTCAATATATACTAGATCTGTCCTGTAGGACAAACTGTTGCTTTAGAAGTTAAAAAATCAAGGATGTAGGAATTCGAGTGGGGATGTGGGCGCCTCCCGAATTCGATTTAAAATCGTGAATGTTGTAGTGAATGATTTTTGATTCGGTGCTGTACACGTCTGACACAATGAAAACTCAGACGGAAAATGGCTGAAATTGTTAATTGGCAATGATTAATTAGTAACGCGCAATTCGGAACATAGAGGTTCGCGAAGATGACGTTGCTGTACTTACCGTAATCGCCTCGACCCATGGGGCCGCCTCGCATTCCTCCGGGTCCCGTCCTTGGGCCACCGGCACCTGGAGGTCCTCGCAGAGGCATCGCACCTGCCATCATTCTAGTTTCGAAAAAAAAGGAAAAAGGTCAATAATGCATTTTTCAAAGCAAATAATCTTTTTTTTAGTTACCTGTCCTGCAATCTATAAATAAATTACAACTTATGATTTAAATACTACAAAAAATGGCAAGGGGCAATACGAATAATTCGTTTTTAATTGCTACCTATTAAGAGGTAATGCACTGCGATTTCACGTTGATTTGTCTAGATGTCTTAATAATAAAATTGGAAAGAAATCACTTACCCTCCTCTGACTTGCATCATTTGCATCATACGGCGTTCCCGAGCCCTTAAAATCTCCTCCTTTTTCTTTTTATCTGAGGGCGGCTTCGCTAAAGAGACCTCGATGTTTGAGCCGCCCATCTCTTTACCGTCTAATTCCTCCATTGCCTGTTACGCATACAATAAAACTTATATTTTTTCTAGAACTGCAATTGTTTTTTTTTCGTTTCATTACTTTAATAGCATTGTCTCTATCCTCAAAATGAATGAAAGCGTAATCCTTGATTTTCTTGACCCTCTCAACTTTTCCGAACGCTTCAAAAGTCTCTTTTAGTTTATCTTCGGTGATGTCTTGCGTCAGATTCCGCACGTAAAGTACTTTTACTTTGGACATGGTTTGTTCGTCGGGTTCCTCTTGTGGATCCGCCCAATCTACAATTATGTCACAACCCCATACCTACAAGTTGGTCGTGATAAATTTCAAACGATTACGTCATTTATTGCCGAAAAAAACATACTTTGATTCGTCCGGTGCCCAGTCTTCTTTTGGCCAATGAGGCCGCCTTATGTGATTCGTATTCCAAAAAACAAAATCCTCGATTTTTCTTCTTGTCATCCGGCGAACTATAGATGATTACCTCAATGAGACCAGCTAGATATAAAAAGAAATATCTTTTTTAGTCAGGTTCTACTATAGTGAGAATATGTAGGGGGATACATAGTAAAGGGCAAAAAAAGGTTGCTCAAATATGAAAAAGGCGTTTAATGCTTTTTGAGTTACGATAATTCATAACCAAATGACAAATGGTATAAATGCCATTAGAACGCCTTTTCCTTGATGATTTGGTATTTCTTTTCCTAACACTCGGCATAATTTCGAATTTGGAAAAATAGGTTGGTTGAGGGAGAACATTCATCGTTTTTCGCCTTCGAACAGAATGAGACCCAAATATTTCCCGGATATACAGGATGGTGTAACGAGGGTGCATCGATATTATTCCGCCTAAACAGACAACTAAAACTTTCAAAGTATGTATATACATATGTTTAAGTAGTGTGGAACGGTTTCCGCTCTTCACAGGAAATCTACAATATTGGGTTCCCTAATGACACGTGCTAACATTTCAAGGTGTGATTTTATGAGGAAAAGGTCATATAAACATATATTCTTTGAAATGGAGTGCTAACAATTTTTTTTAGTAGACATTTTTTAAATATCTCCGAAAACACTTTAGATATTATTGATTGAGAACAGGATATCAAATTTAATTGCACGAATGACGTTCCAGTGATCAAGATTTATGATATTTTTAACAGAAAATATGAACGTTCCTGACGTTTTTCCATATGAATATTTTTTCCAATTATCCTGGTCAATTCTATATGAAAAAGGTCTTTTACGTTTTATTAGTCAGATGCACTGTTTTCGATTAAAACAATTAAATTTATACTGCAATAGATATCTAATTATTTTGACCAAAAATGACGCATCTGATGAGAAAATGCATAATATCAGATCTCATGCATGTAGAATTAGCTAGGTTTATGGTAAAAAATATTCACATGAAAAATTGTCAGAGGCATATCACATATTTTGTAAAAATATCATAAATCACGATTACCGACACTCTACTTCTGCAACTGAAATATGCGGCTTTATATCCTATTACCTAAAGTACTTTCGAGGATATTTAAAAGATATCCATTAAAAAACTTTTTCCAACACCCTATAGCGAAAAATTTATGTTCTTACGAACTTTTTTTTCATGAAATGGCCTAGGAAATCATGCCCTCAAATATTAACATTCTCACGTGTCATTAAGGAATGCTTTGTATATGTGGGTATGTATATACGTATATAGAAATTCGTGGTTCCGAAAATGACTTTAGTAAATATAGGATGATCAGAAAAAGAAAACAAATAAATAAATGTTAATGAAACTGAAAAAAATATCAATTAGTACGGATGTAAATATACGGAGGCACCATCGTCGCGCCGCCCCATAACTTTTTCCATTTGTATTTTGTTGTTTCGGGCAAAACGCTCTCTTCTCCAAAGACACTTACGTGCGTATTTCGAGAATTCGTCCAAGAGATCCTCGCGATCCCTATTTTTCGGTATATAGCCGACAAACAACCGGCGATTGTTGAAGGAAACAGTCACGCCAATCTTTTTGCCACTTTGGATCTCATAATCATTCAGCTGCAAGAACAGTGGAAGGGTAGCCATGATTGTGCCTCGGAGGTCTCATGAAGGACCATATCGGGGACGAGGAAAAGGAGGGAATTGCGTTTCAAATGATAGATGAAGGAAAGAAAGGAATGAGAGAAAGAGAGAGTAGAGCCATGATGACGCACAAAACGTGAACGCGTTTTTAACAATTTTGATTCATTTTAATTGACCCAAATATTTGGGGAGACACGCATCAATGCTGAATTACGTGACTGACAGAGATAGATTGAGAGAAAAATAGAGCGAGAGAGATAGAGAGGGGGGGAAATAGTAATTTTGCAACTTTACCTGTTAATTTACCAAACTCCTCCAGAATCTCCTCTTTGCCTTTCGATTTCGGTATGTTGCCGACAAAAAGCCTCAGATTCGGTACGCTAATGTTAATTTTCAAGTTCTTGCCGGGTTTGATTTCGTAATTGTCCAACTGCGCCCCGAAAAGAAAAAAAAATGGTCTACTAATGCCAAATATGGTAAAATTTGGAAAACAAATTTAGAAACTTTGTCTATACGTTTGAAAAAAAATTCCTTTCATGACTATTTTCAGCTCAATAATTTCTATTTAGCCTGGTTCGTATTTACGTAAATAAGGTACCTACATGTATAGAGTTGAAATAGTCGTAAAAGAAGTCGTTGCCAACAAAATACACAAATAATATCTCCAACTGCTTAAATATATCCGGTCTCAATTTTGCCCCAATCGCAAAGAGGAGACCCATTAAAGAGTACGACATATTCAAAACAAAAAAAACAAATAAACAATTATCTAAACACCATCCTGCGTAATATAGAATTTTCTTTACCACAAGAAAGTCTAATTTAGCACCTCGAAACCAAGGCTCTATTTGTTAATTAATAATAAATCAAAATATTTAAATATACAGTGTGGAGGATAAAAGCTAAACGGGAACATTGAGAGAGTGTGCGTGTGTTTGTGTATGTGAGAGCTCCATGGACAGAGCCGCTGCAACAAAAGTCATAATACACTGTCAAATCGGATTGCTACGACCCAGACAGCTGTCAAAGACTTATCTACAAATAGAATTTTTTATTATTTGCCAATTAGATACGAGTGTATACAGACATAGGAACTACTTTTGTCGGGTGTGGTGTAAAAATTTAATATATACAGCATGAACAATTGACTTCCAAGGCAGGTTGCGTCATTTACAGTGATTTTTAAAGAACAAAATTAGCAATGTTAAAAAATTACTGAAAATTGATAAGACACGCAATACAGTGGAAAAAAATACAGGTTTAGAGGTCCCAGTTTTCCATTTCTTCTGTATACTGCATAGTTTATCCAATCTTCATGCTGTTTTTTAAAACACACCCTCTAATTTTCCATCTAAAAATGTGCAAAATCTCTCATTTCGCATATGAAGAATGCTCTAAATGCAATTCTTTTTGCTTTTTTTTATTTGGAAGGGATTTGGTGTAAACAAACACAGACCAAAAATGATTTTAAAACAGTAATGATGTTTCCTACCTTTTGAACAGCCGCGTGTGCGGCATCTCTCGTCGTAAAAGTAACAAAAGCATAGCCCCGATTGGCTCCCGTCATGGGGTCCATCATCAGTCTCAAGTCCCATATTGTACCGCACTGTTCAAACAACGGTATTAGTTCGTCCTCATAGAGATCTTTGGGAATTTTGCCACAAAAAACCTCACAACCAGAGCCCGGGGTGTTGCTGTCCCAACCTGGTGGTGGCCCACCATATTTTCTTTGGCCGGTTGTCACGTCTAACGTATAACCTGTTCTATCTAAAATTTGCTTAATTTTTTCCTCGTCTGGACCTTTGACTGGTGCCGGCACGGCCGCTGTACTGCCCTGACCCGAACCCACTCTACTTTTTTGTCTACAAAAAAAATCTATCTATTGTATGTTAAAATGGCGAAGGCGCTAGTATGCAAGATCGTCTCAAGAGCGGACTTATAGTTTCGCTCAAGATTAATGGGGCCCATAGACTTGGTTGTCAACTAGAAGACAAAGTTAATGTCTGTAGATAAGTTGATGATCAAGATTTCATGTTCAAACGTTCAGATATTCTGTAAGCTCGACTCTCATGTTGATCATCTATGGGACCCTGAGAACATCCCATTTTCTAACACACTCATTAATATAAAATCGAGAAAAAAACACCCAGAGTGTCCATTAAATGTATAAAAAATAGCTAGTTCACATACCTATAAGTCTTCATGACGCCACACAAATAGGCTGATTTATTCGATACATGTTCCAAATTTGAATCCAGAAATTGACCAAGGACATTTAACGCTCCATCGACTGGAAATTCCTTGAGAGCATCCAGGGCACGCTCGTCCAAATCGATGTGGGCTAATTTGCCAGTTTTGTAGATCTCGTCCAGTTTCAAGGCAACTTTCTCGTCCAGACCATATTCGATTAATTTTTGGTAGTCTGCAGTTCGTTCTTCTATCTTCATCGGTTCATCGAGTACTTCACCATTTCCTTCTGCCATAGCTGGAAACCAATGTACATAGCTTAATACAAAATTAAGCAAATCTACTGGGAAAGGTCTTCCATTTGAAGGGTCCAAGGATGAAAACCAATGAATACGTCATGATCATGACAGTTTATTGATCACACTAATAAAACTGGATTAAACTTATGAGAAATGTGAATGAATTTTATTTCATAAAGTCAGAGAAAAATGTTGCATATCAGGCTTAAAAATTCAAGTATTTTAGTACTCTACAATTCGGTACGATATTCATCGTTTTTCTTCTGGACCTACCCTTCATTCAATTCAAATTTATTTTCCTTCGTTTAGTTTTGTATTTTGTTCTTTTATTGTAATACACGAAGAGATAGTTATTTTAAGCCGTTTAATTAAAATTGTATAATTGAAATATAAAGTTCGAATTTAATATCAGACATAGGGGCTCACTACGCATTTGTACACATACAGTGTGACTCAAAAGATTCTCTACCCCCCACCTTCCGTTTTATATTTTTTAATACGAGTAAAAGTGTGTTTGCGACTGCATGCTTAAACGAATTTAAAAATAATACTCGAAATACTCTAAATTATTTACAGAATAATCTATATTCGGTAATGTCTTTAAAATGATGGATGGATTACACAATCCCCCCCTAAAAAATAAATTTAAAATGTTTCTCCAAAATGGCGCCCAACCGCCATCTCGAAAACCCCAAGTATGGAATTTATAAAAAGACTGTTAAATGAGTGTCAAATTTCCAAAAAATAATCTTTTGAGTCATACTGTATAGTATACAATATAGTTAGTTTCTTGGGCTTTTAACTAAAAATGGTGTTTTTTAAAAATGCAAATTAGTGCACACTGGTATTGCCCGGTGCAGCAGCCGCAACGCTAGCTGTCCTCGAAAATTTGCAATTCATATTTCAGCGTTGAATATATTTAGAACAGGTAAGTATATGTGCCTTCTCTCTTTTAATAGACGCGGGGGGGGCTTTAAAATTCAAGGTTAGAGCAGGAATAGCAATTTTTTTCGCAACCCTAGACTAGACTAGGAAGACTAGTCGAATACGTAAAATAACGGCAAATGAATTTATTTTTTGAAAGTTTCCTGTCTATTTACGGTAAACAACTAAAATTTCGCAAATGTTTGATAGGATTGAAAGTAAAGTGTGGCAACGTCGCCCCGGCAACGAGACCAAATAAAAACGGGCGGTGCAATCTCTGACTGAGAGGTCTAAAGAAGTTTAAATATGAAAAGTTTACGGGAAAAATGTGTCCTAGCATTTAAAGCAGTGGCGTGCCATACTACATTTATTCTATTACAGTGCGACTTTTGGGTCTGAACAACACAGAATCAGAAACAACAAAAACAACAACTATGGCCGACACACACCGACAACGAGCATTGTTGACAAACCGTTTTTGCGTTGAAATATAGATGATTAGGGCGAAACAAAGATGGAAATTGTAGCGGGAACACACACCAACTAATACTAAAAGGTATTTAACGCGAAACGCGCCAAAAAACAACACCAAAAACTAAAAAATATCGAAAATTTAAAATGGCGGCCGACAATAATGGCAAACGTTCAGCGGCAGCGCGTGATGGTTTCGGTTGGGGACGCCGTCGCGCCGGCTCTACTAGTCTCGCGACCGGGAGTTATCGCACATACGAAATTTGCAATATTGCTTTTTAAAACTTTTCGCACGCAATTAACAATTTGTATTGAGGAATTAAGGCATACTTAAGGACCATAGATTCCATTCCGTAGTAATAAAATTATTGTTTTTCAAAGAACGTTTCGATTTTGGTTACAAATCATGATTAGCAAAAGGCTATGCATCATTGTCTCTGTCTAATTGAAGTGCGCTTGGTTGCATATGCACTTACTTTTTGCTCTCGAGGAATTAAATCCAATGAAAAACACTTATTACACATTAACAAACACAACAAACATAATTTAAATAACTAGAAATTATAACACTAACAACTAAATAGGCACTATTTAACATTTAACTCGTTGTAAAAATAATAAACAAATAAAAATCCCTTTTTAAGGCACACGCACACACACAGACACTGTGGGTGTCGACTCCAATCTTCTTTCTTCTCCAGCCGGATAAAATTGTGATGTTGCGTATGGAAGAAAAGATGTGGACGAGCTCGAAAAGGATCCAGAGGAGAACTGGGGGAAAAACGGAAAATTTTTCTTTGACCGAAACGCAAATTTTGGTAAAAAAATAATTTTTAAGGACGAATTTCGGGTGGAAAAAAGGGGGTGTTGGTTTTGGTTTGTACCCGGCGCTCCCGCGGCTTATGTCGTAATGCAATTGTCTATGCAGCACAGCACCCGTTCTTTTGCAGCTCGTCTGGGCAAGCCAACTTGCATTCAGGCAGGCCTCGTTTCGGCGTAGCGCGCAGGCGTCGCAAAAAAAAGGAAAAAAAGGGGGTCGCGAATCAACCGGCAACCCTTTATAGAAGTTTACAGGCCGGCATATGCTATATGCGGATCTAAACGTCCGGCCTATTATACAGTAAGTATTCTCTATTATGTTATTTACTTTAAATCTTAGTAAATTTAAGTATATAAGTAATAAATAAAAAAATATATATATAGTGTTAATAATATATATTTAAACTCGCCGAGAGGAAATTTTTGTAACCGCCTCCGCCCTATTGCGAAATTAAGTTTTTATGTCAGGCAAGCGGCGAAATCCCGAATAACCTGTTATTCCAGCAGCAGTGGCCGCATGGGTACAACTCTTCTTTGTCCGTTAAACGATACGAGTGCGACAGAGAGAGATTGGAAGAGAGACAATTTACGAAAAACGTATCTGATCGGGTACACGGGATACAGGGTTGGATTGAAATCTAATCTTGATTAATATCGAACATTCGTTATTTTATTTCCACGAAAGAGCGTCAGAAGAACGTCTCTCGAAGACGATTTGGTCCAATAAGAACATCTTGTGATGGCGAGAAAATTAAAATTTCTTTCAGTCCGACATGTATTTATGGTGATAGAAAATATTCAATAAATTTTAATTTGACGTTGCTTCAGTATTGAAGAATGTAAAAAAAATTATATATGTATGAATGTATAGAGAGACAAATAAAATATTTGTTACTGTATAGTTTTGCAAAAAAAATGGAAACAACGGGGGGGGAGCGAGAGAAGGAGAGAGAGAAAGGGACGATTTTTCTGGCGTCGCGAAATTTAAATCAACACCTTTTCTTCGAAAGAGACAGCAATTATTTAACTGAGGCCCCCAGGATCTACCCGTGGGAACCGAAACGGGACAACAACGAGAAGAAGCAGAAGAAGGGTCGTCCTGCGGTAGATAATTATTCGCGTCCTGTCCTCTTATTTTTTTTGCAATGTTTGGTTAGCCATGGAGGGATGCTTAGTGAATAAGCGATAAACAGAACTCATCACAATTGGTTTTCTCGATATTTACGCGACCCCACAGGAAGAATATTGAAGCATTTCGTCTACACGCAGATTAGATTACAATTTTTTTTCCTGTGCATAGTGAAAAGGAAAGTAGGCACTCTATCTGTGTGTTATTTTTACATAGTTCGAATAGGAATTTGGCTTATGTACACAAATACATAGATACATACACGCATAATATGTATCCCTCTCCCAAGACTATAAATAAAACTATTGGCGAATGCTTTGGATCCAATTGTCAAGTATGCACTCGATGCACATTTACTATGTTTGTATGTACACTCAGTGGCCCAAGAAAATTTCCTCAATTTTAACTGAAACATCACTTTTACGGGGGTCTTAATAAAGGATGTCTCAATCTGTTTTAAGTCCTGAAATTGTACAATCTTTAGGGATCTCCTTGTACAAGCAAACAAAAATTTTCCATTTTTCAAAAAAAAAAACTGAACAGAACACGTCACACAGGTTCATTTATTCAAATCGACACTGAGTGAGACAAAGATGTTGAGAGAGGGAGAGAAAGAGACTTCCAACAGGTCAGCCATCATGAGCACCGGTCCCCCACTTGCAAAAATTATACCTTTACACCTGGCCAATTCAAATCCTTTACTATCGTCCCGTTAAAATAGCCTACTATGATAATAGGGATAGGTATCAGATATTGCGTCATTGGTCACGATTGTTACGAAAAAAAATCCAAAGACAACTTGAATGCGAGCGAAGCCAAGCGTACCTTTTAACAAAACCCTTATCCGTATCCCCCCCATACCCCCCTCCCCTCCGAGTAAATCAAATGCCATATGGTGGATACGAAAAAATGAACAGAGGAAAGGAAAAAAAGGACAAAAAATCTGAAACTCACATGTTCCCAATCAACGCTCCTATTGTCTTAACTGCTGAGTAAAGGAATTTTTGAATAAACCAAATCTCATAACTAGTCAATAGCAAGATTGTGGTCAGATTTAACATCTTTCCATAATATTGCGATTAGAAATTGATAACGAGTAAGATGTAATTTGAATCCATTGAATTTAGGCAATTTAAAAAAAACAAAAGGAAATTAAATTTTCTGTGGTACGTACGCCAATGCTTTCCGGGTATGCACGCATATACACATGCACATTCAACCAAGAGACGTCGTGTCTTCGATGACAACATTGACGACGAAAATCTCAACGGGCTCCAGCCAAGGAGAGACGGACGGCCGGGGCTGGGGCCGGGCCATATTACAATCGTCTGGGCTTTTCTACTTAACAACAAAAGTCCGCTCGAGTTCGTTAAAGGTGAACGGACTGTCTACACAAAGAATCCCAGACATGGGTCTGTGTTTCGAGTGAGCGAAAAAATGCCAATTTCAACCCGTCATCAATCTTTCTTTACCATCATCCTCTGTTGAAAATCAGAACTAATCTTTAGACAAAATAAAAAAATGAGTTCCTCCGGAGTAGGCCCCGTTTTGTAATCCTCCCATAAATGGAAGGACTCCAAACATCACTGTGCTATGACAAACACTATGCCCCTATCGGTACCACGTACCCTGGAAGTGACGCGATGTAGGGCACAGCTAACCGGCCACAACCGGCAGTACTTTCTACTACGGGTCCGGGGACCTTTCTCGAAGCGGGGTGTGAGAGGAGTAACCAAGTACCCTGCATGTAGCTTCGACAGTTGGACTCGGTGGAACCCAGTTAGAGACTACTCTAGTATTATATTTATACATAAAACCCTATACTTCGCTACGGCAAGTTGTAACCTCGTATTCTTGATTGCCTACTTTTTAGACAGTTGACTTTTTAAATGTGACAACATTGATAACTTAATAAATCAATACACACAGTATTTAAATAAAAAACCCTTAAACAATTTAATAGAATTAATTTTAAATTGATTGCTCAAAATTGATGCTGACTTTCAATTTTTTTCGTATTTTAAAGAACAATTGGCAACGCCGCCCAAACGCAACAAACAACAAAAACCCCAAGCCCCCGGTGTTGTCGTGGTTGAATTAAGCCAAACAGTTCTGCGTTTATGGGCTGGGTCGATTGATAATTAACCTCAAAAAAAATAACAATGAAAACTTAAATTAGAACCCAAAAAATAATGAAGTGCCTTTTGTGTAGCCTCCATTTCCTAACGCTTCTTGTGTTCGTGCCTTTTACACACGCTCAATACGAATGGCAAGCGCGTGATGCTTTCGACGAAATTTCTCGGGTCCTAAAGGCCACCAACAAAGATAACTGCGAAATTCAACATGTTGATGATTTGCATCTTCCTGAGGATACCGTGTCCCATTTGCCGGACATCAAAGACGTCAATATTAATCCGGTATTCCCAAACAGAACGCAGCTGTTGCATCTGCACAACATGGCCCTGAATAGGGCATTTTTCTGGTCCTATATCCTACAAAGTCGCTTCATTCGACCTGCCATTAATGACACCTACGATCCGGGAATGATGTACTATTTCTTGTCCACCGTAGCGGATGTCTCTACCAATCCGCAAATCAATGCCAGTGCCATCTATTTTTCACCAAACATGTCCTATTCTAGCTCATACAGAGGATTTTTCAATAAGACTTTTCCCAGGTAAGGATTTCATACATATTGAGTTCATGGAAAACAATTAAAATCGTTTCTTATTGAAGATTTGGTTTTCTTAAATGTCTTGATTACATTGAATTAAAAGAATTTTTTAATTTTTTCATTAACCTACATTTATATAAATATACGTTTAAATATTTTTTCCAGGTTTGCTCCAAGGACTTTTCGCGCGGACGATTTCAATGACCCAGTCCATATAGAACGTATCTCGACTTTAAACACTTTCACTGTACATGATTTAGGAGCTGTAGCTCCAAATACGAGCGCTGATTACACCTCAGACTACTACAGGATCAATGAATGGTACAAGACTTGGCTTCCGGATCAAGTCAATACAAGACACGACACGAAAACCACATATCAAGTTGAAATTCGTTACGCTAACAATACCAATGAAACGTTTACATTTCACGGTCCTCCGGGAGCTGATGAAATTCCAGGTCCGGTCAAGTGGACACGACCATATTTTGATTGCGGACGGTCCAATAGATGGTTGGTGGCCGCCGTTGTACCAATAGCTGATATTTATCCAAGACATACCGGATTTAGACACATTGAATATCCAACGTGAGAGCTCCTTCATTTGATTTTAAAGTGAAACTCATATTGCTTTCCTGTTTCCAATAGGTATACTGCGGCCTCAGTAATGGAAATGGATTTTGATCGTATCGATATTAACCAGTGCCCCCCGGCAGGAGGAAATGATGGTCCAAATAAATTCGCCGATACCGCCAGGTGTAAAAAAGAAACAACCGAAGTATGAAAGCGCAAACCAATCGGACTTTGTTTTCAGATTACTTATTAAATTTGTATATTTAGTGTGAACCCATCCATGGGTGGGGTTTCAGAAGAGGAGGCTATCAATGTAGATGTCGTCCAGGTTTTAGATTGCCCTTGCAAGTTAGACGTCCGTTTTTAGGGGAAATCGTTGAACGTGCTACAGAAGAACAGTATTACAATGGATTCGATTGCAAAAAAATTGGATGTAAGTCCATTTGAATCATTTACTACAACTACTAATCCCAAATCGAGCGCATATTGTAGTTACACATACTATATGTATAATTAATTTTTTGAGTATTGTTCGTTACGTCATTACAGGATGAATTTGTGTCAAATCTACTGTTTTCCGCTAGTATGCTTTCGGCTGCAGTTGTTATTCACGTCCAAGCTGACTCTGTCCATCATTAGATTACACGGCTGGTGGTGACCTAATAAACAACATGTAAAAAAATAAATATTTCCTCACAGTTTTTTTCATCAAATCAAAGAACTTCATTTATTATCTTTCTTATAGTTGTATTAGTTGCAGTAATAAGATCATCCAAAATATACAATGTGGTTAACGTAAAGAATTTTGTATCTGAAGTGTATTCTGAGTTTAGATATCGTTTATTTAGAAATGACGATTTTGAGTTATGGCGTGTATGACGCAGCGCATCAGCTATATTTAACGTGTAAAAACTTGTACGAATATTTTCAGGGATCCAAAAACTACCAGTCCAGTGGGAAAAAGCTCCATGGTATGTCAGGGAAATGGAACTGGACCGCCATCCTGAGTACCGTTACCCAATTAGCGGTCCTGCTTCTTTAATTCAACCAAACATCAATATTCACAAGGTATTAAACTTCATTTGGGGCGTGAACAAAGAGAATTGCAAGAAATACAAGCCAGACGAGTTGATACTAAATGGAGGTGGGCAACATTCTTTTTCAACATTAGAATTAACAAAAGGAAAAAAAAACAAACATTTTAGGCGTTATGTTTGGTGCTGAGGAATTCTTTGAAAATGAAGCAAAAATGGCATTGCGTCTGGCGAATTTTATCAGTGCCTTCCTACAAATTTCTGATCCTAAAGAGGTCTATTCAGGGAAACGTGTTGCTGACAAACCACTCACCGAAGACCAGATGATCGGCGAAACTTTGGCAATTGTTTTGGGCAATAGTCGTATATGGTCGGCAGGAATTTACTGGGAACGCAATAAATTCACCAACAGAACTTTATTCGCCCCGTACGCGTATAAAAAGCAACTCAACGCCCGCAAATTCAATTTGGAAGATTTGGCTCGCCTCAATTCGTCCGAACACGTGTATTTGAACAAACCATGGTATACATTCTTGAAATATCGTTGGGCCTCAAATTTTGATACCCTTGAAAAGTTCTGGCTGAAAATACGAGTACGCTTCAACGAAACTGGAGAGACAACAATTAAACACGAGCATTTCCCGAATTTTTATATGGGCGCTCGTTTATACCACGGTCATTGGACGGCGCCCTATTTTGATTGTGACAGCAAAGTACCTATGTGGAAAATCAAATATGCAGCCCCATTTTTCGGATGGGACAGTTTAAAGTTTAAACTGGAATTCAAGTAAGTTTCTCGGTTTTCTTTGTAAAATTCTGAAAAACTATGAATATTTTGCAGGGGCGTGGTTGCTGTAACAATGGATTTGTTAAAACTAGACATAAATCAATGTCCGGACAAATATTACGTACCAAATGCGTTCAAAAATAGTCACAAATGTGACCAAAAAACTTCTTATGTGAGTAAACACATTACAGCCTCTATTGTTACTAATACTTTAATGCTTTACGGTTGTTCTGTATCTGTTTTAGTGTGTACCGATTTTGGGACGTGGCTTCGAGTCAGGAGGCTACAAATGCGAGTGTAAACAGGGCTTCGAATATCCTTTTGAGGATGAAATTACGTACTACGATGGACAACTGATGGAAGCAGAGTTTACCAATTTAGTGGACAATAATGAGACGCGATTTGACATGTTTCGATGCCGATTAGCGGCAGCCACTGGTCTTCATTCCAATCTTATTCTAGTTTTACTGTTATTCAGCATCGCCTTTGGTGTATTCGGACAAAGATAGATTTTTTTTAGGAGCTTTTTAAACTTGAAAAATCCTTCTGATTGGCAGCACTATGTTGCCAAATTTATTTTTTGAAAACTTATAGAAGAGATTATTAATCAATTAAGATTTCTCAAATTCAATATATTGTTGCCAGATCTGAAAGCATTTAGAGATTGGGAAACTCAGAGGGATTCTTACATTGTATAAGAATGGCTCTGTTAAAATTCGTTGTATATAAAATTTTCCCAATTATAGTGCCTGTGAAATTGAATTAAAATAAGGAACCGTCCAAAGTGTACTATTTTAGGTTTTAGACAAATTTAGAATGATAGTTGTTTGTTGATGATAATGTTTTGAAACATTCCGCGTTATTTCGTGAAAATTCCCTGACGGAGTCAATTAAAACTTTTAGAATTTTAGATATAATAAGCTGTAAAAAGTGCAATTGCAATATTTTCTTTTTAATGAAAACATTGAAATGATTAGAGTTGAGCCTCAAATGCGCACACGCGACTGTTAAACGATTGCATCTCCATTACCTAGCATTCCTTTTTAAATAAGATCAAAAGATCCGTCCATTTTTTATACTTATTCTTACTATGTACTTTTTTATACTCGTATATGTTTATGTATAAGGATGTTAAATACATTTCATAATAGAAAAATAATGCGCAAAAAATTATTTCGTTTTAATACGCTCTAAACCTGTGGTGAACGCTTAGAGCCTTTTTATGCTGGTTTTAAGGCCTCGCAAAAGATTTACGATCACGCTGATGATTTAGAAAGGAAAATGATTACTTACAATATCTCACCATGATTTTCGAAAAATGTCAAAAACCAACGTACTTTTTTGATGAAAGTTCCCGAACAGCTAAAAAACGAAGGAGAAACGTAAAAATCTAATTTTATTTACAATTACTGCATTCGTGGCTTACCTTTTTTTGTGGAAAAATCACGATAATTCAATATTTCATCAAGAAAGGAACAATTTTCGAATTATTTTTTGACACAAAAACGACAATTATTTGACAATTTATTGTTGTCCAGTTGCCTGGTAACGATTGGCCAAATTGTATTTGACGTGACCTCGAAGTTGCCAGCAGTTTTTTAGGAATTCAAAGGATTTTTTCCTCAAATAATTTCCAGCATGATGTACAGGTAATAAAGCACGCACACAGAAACTAAATAAAGAATTAAAAACATACAAATATAAATCACAAATAGTGAACGTGCAAAGCGCATTGCTTCATTAAATTTGAAAACATTACCAACTTAAGAAATATTTTGACAGTTGGCACTGGCAAATGGCCTGTAAATTTGATTTTTTTTATTATTACCTCTTGTTTTATAATTATTAGGTATTTCATCGTGAAATCTCTATTGGAAATAAATAGAATGATAAAGTTTTATGGACATTTGATCTTCCCACTGTATTTCCGCAGTTTGAGACGAGAAATTCCAGTAAAATGCGTAACAAATAACAATGATGAAAATGTGCGAGCTGGCAACATTGAAAAGTATGTGAAGACACAGCCCCGAATGTAGGGCGTCGACGCGAAACGTCGCCATCATCGTCCCCGTTTTGTCGTCGGCGTCGCGGCGCCGTCATCACGGACCGCTCCCATTTCGGCTTCGCGCGCCAACCTGTGCTCGCCACCGTTAAAATCGGATTTCGACAAAAGAGCGACCACACGATGCGCCGGCCAGGGGCGGGGCGACAACCGGTCGCCCTCGCCTGACGATTCGCGAAAATGCCGAGTCGAGTCACGAGTGCCGCCCTACAACAACAAATTTACGGTTACCGTTCTAGTTTAAATAAAACTGGTAATTTTCTTTTAATAATTCTCCCTTTGAGGCAATTTTTGTTGTCGATTAGTTCCTTGTTTACGTAAAGAAAAAACTGCTGCGGATTTTCAATGAGAGAATATTGAAATGTAATATATTTTCCATGTTATGGGCAATGTGAGGTAAACAAAGATCGACAATTTTAGTGCAGACACGCCTCGGTGTCAATCAAATAAAAAATGGGAAGAAGAGGAACTCCATTGTCAACTCAACGACATTAATTTCGAAAGCTAAATATTGAGTGTATTTTCTTTTTCAGCCACGACGTCACTGATTACGGGTTGTTTTCGTATGTTAGAAAAAAATACGCGCCTTATGAGGAGTAAATTTTTTAGTATGGCTGCAGTGAGCATGAAGGAGGCACCCCTCCTCAGAGGCCTCGCCGATTAGAAAGGTATGTTAGCCACCTTTAAATCACATTTCGAAGTGTTGAAAACTTCCACATTTCCAGGGGCGATCAGTTTTGGGTGTGTCGTCGTTTACCCTCGAGCCTTCGCCCTCGACTCCTCGGACGATATGGTGAGTAAAATTTAACTTTTTTCTAACCACCTACCATGGTATTAATAAAATATTTACTCCCTGTTCCTCTCATCGCCCAATCCGTTTTTGCAATTCAGCCAGCATTACATCTCTGATTAACTGAAGAGGGGGAGAAAGGGTGGTTGTAATCGGCCCTCTTTATCTCGCACATTTAAATTTAGATTGCCCTGCAAGCTTTTGATTGTACCCCTCCATATAGACATGATTGAACTTAACTATATGGAGAATTCAAGAGGGTTATTCCATGGGGTCTCACACCGTTAGGCTTTGGAGGGGCCTTTACATAAATATTTTCTAGTAAACGTGACATACTTCCTGGTCAACGTTCCACTACATATATACGCACATACAAACATAATTTGCGTGGTTGTGATTTTCCAAACGTCATCTCGCGATGGCATTTGTAGAAACGATGAAACTGTTTTTGTATTGTTTTTTTTTCTAAAATCGGAGTGGCCTAGATCTCTGGACCTAGCCGAAATTCAGTGTGTTGTGGCCTTTTCTATGCGTGTATCTATACGAATTGGTGCGTTGAAAGATAACGGAAAGGGTGTACGAGGACAAGGAAGGAAGGGTGAATAAGAGAGACCAACCACCCTCTAAGAATATTTATGTTTCGTCCGCCACTGCACACACGCGATTCGCTCTTAAGACAATCGAGGTGTGGCCGAAAACATCGCTTCGGTGCTTTTTCTTGCCAATAAACAAAATATAATCGCATTTTTTATGTTGTCCTAATGACGTGATCATTTTTTTAAAGTTGACGAGATTCGGCAAATAAAACGCGCCATCTCCGATTCTATTTTAACATAAATCCGTCGCCTTTCCAGACCTCACCTCCCGCCCTCTTATCTGTTGGTAATTGAAAAATCAATTTTAATTATGTTTTCGATCCCCTCTGGCTTTTTGAACCGACTCGCTTATCGGATATGATTTGTCAATTAACTGATTGGATTATAATTGATTATGACAAAAAATGTCACTTTTTTTATTCTTTTCCACAAGCACACATATATGTATCTATATCTACTGAATGTGTTGAAAAAAAAGGATATTAGGTGACAAAATTCGTTAAAACATGAAAATATCGAATAAACGAACGTTAAATTGAAATATTGACAGTTGGAAGTAGTCAGATACGCATAATGTGGCGACTGCGAGAGTGAGGTAGAGAAAAGGACACACACAGTTCTCATTTGTATAGTTCATTTTTTTGAATTCTTACGTCGTTGGATGGCCCTATCTCCAGCATTGGTGATGTATATATCAACGATAATTGATGGCGTTGAAAAATATATTTAGTTTCAATTCGGATAGTTTACACTTAAAAGTTTTACTGTTTTTTAACAGACTGAAGGAAAAGTTATGGTAAAAGTTAACGTGTCGCTTTTTCTTTTAACAATAACAACGTCGATGACATGACCACCGCGGCTTACAGTGTATATTTTTTGAATATTATGTCCTTTAAGTTATCAATCATCACTTGCATGTACATCACCAGACGACGAATAATGGACGGAATCACTTTGTACGCGTGTTATAACAAACACACGAAAAATGGTAGATCTAACAATAAGAGAGATTCATCCAGTGTTGACGTAATGGTCAACATTCAAATAATGCACTACACATACATGTACCTATTTTACTACTTTACACGCTTTCTTCGATTTTTGAATATTTTTCCATTATAATCTAAAGAACATTATACCAGTGGGATGAAGAAAACCATTTTCAAAAAGAAAATGCAAAAGTCCAAATCAATGGATTCGACCATTAAGCTTGATCCCCATATTTTCTGCTTTGGTCTGTGCTTTCGTTGCAATACGAATCCCCCTGGTGCTCGATAATAAACAACCTTTTGACGCCTCCTTTGTTGCCTGTAACGTACAGAATAAAATCCATTTTAACCCACCTAAATTAATCAACATTTTCATTTTCTTCATGGAGATCTCGGCCTAGCCCAAGATTTTCCAACTTCTGTCAAAGAAGTAAACGTCAATTGCAGTTTTCGGCAGATAGAAATTGGAGCGTGCGCCCCTCCTCCCCCTTCCGTTCTTTCTCCCTCTCTGTCCCCGCCGCGCCCTCGTCTCTCTCTCGTTCTCGTTCTCGTTCTCGTTCTCGTTCTCGTTCTCTTGGGGAGGCTGATGACCCTGAATGAACACGAACTTCGTTTTCTGCGTCACGACGCCCACGACGCTCCAAGTACCACACCTATGTGTAGTAGTAAGCAAGCAGCAATTTAGTGCTCGCTGATATCTCTCGATTTTTTCTCATAAAAAACAAAGAAGAATTGATTGTTATTAAATGTCGACAAATGAAGATGAATCGCGAACTCAGCCATTTTTCAATGTCGTCGTCGAGGACAATATGGAACGGGTGGGGCATTAAAAGTGCATTTTCGGCACTCGTGCTCTCGATAATCGTGATTGATATTGTAAAAATGGCAGTTTGACATTTTTTCCTTTGTGCCTTGGGGAAAGATGCTTCAAATATTTATCGAAAACGTCCAGTTGGGAAGCAGCATGGTTCAAATATTCCGAATAAATTCCTTCAATGAATTGACAGTAGCGTGCGCTGGAAGAGAAAGGGGAGTAAAGAACTGTAAAGAACTTCCACTTATTCTCCGAGGAACTTATTAAAAATTAATAGCAATCCTTTCCTTGCAGAGAACTTAATCGAAACTCTCTAATCCCTTAATTAACAATTAATTAACCAAAAATAAGTGTTTTATCTTAGCACCATTATAGGGTTTTTTGGTTAAAAAAGTTATATCGAGCGCCATCTATTAACGAATAATGTTGATTAATTTTGATCGGCATTATATCACGCCTCCCTCTCTAAACTTTTATTGACAGTTTGTTTAGCTAACAACAGAGGGCGCTGCTCGATTGTTCAATTGAAAAACTCTTTACCCTTGTCGCGCTGTTATTTTTCAATTATATGAAAATGGGACAAATTTTTCTGGAATTCATTGAAATAATTTTGTTCAATTGTTCTTTTAGGACACAGTATGGCCCCAGATAACCGGCACACCTCAAAGGGAAGAGTCGTACTGTCTATTTTTTGTCTACAAGCAATCTCTATCCAGTTTATTATCGGTAAGTATTTTGGGAATTTCTTTTTTGCGTTTTGTGCCTAAATAACAATACAAAACCTGATGCTTGGCATGAGCCAAGAAGGGACCAGTTAGTTTGATTTTGCAGTTTAAAATGAATATTTCAATACACCGTATATCTTTTGTTCGACACCAAGTTCGAAATAAAATATGCTGATTTTGTTGATTATTGGTTCATGCATTTTTTTGCAATAGCCTTTGTGGCAAAAAACAGATTGACAGTTTTTCAATGGTCCGCCTAGATCCAATTTTTATTAAAAAGAAAAGAATTTGGCGAAAAGATCATTTTTCAACTACATCATTGTGTTTAATTTTTTTGTGGTATAATTTTCAAAACAAGTTGATACAGTTTGTACTCTGCTATTTGTCGAATAATTGCTGGTGTAAAAATCGCACCATCAGCAATGGGACAAATAAAATTAATCAAATCTAAAATCAGTATTCATCATATTCGCTCAACTTCAAACACTAAAAATATTGTCACTGTGTTTTTTTAAATTTATTCGAATCGATTGCGACACAATGAATAAGAGATTCCGGCCTGGTTGCCGCTTGTAGTAGGCCGCGTTCGAGGAGCACGGATTTTCCCTAATCAATATTTCAACGTTTCGAGATGCGCCAGCGCCAAAAAACGCCGCCATCGGGTATTTTGCCGTCGTCGTCGTCGTCATCGACGTCGCCGCCGTCGTCGCCGCTGCCGCCACCAGAACAGTTTCACTTGTTTCATAACGCGTTTCGCACCCCGGCCTTCTATAGCTCATTCTGGCATATATTTTAACGTTCGAAAGTGTAATTTCATATTCAAGTGGGCTGCGAACAACCTTTATCTGTTTAAAATCCAGTTAACACCCTACTTTTTTTATTGTTTTTAAAACAAGTGAATGTTGATGATTATGTGAAAACATGGTTTCGATTCGTTTCAAGTTAAGAAAAAGTGAAGATGGCAAGTCAATATTGAATAAAAAACAAGTGGATTCTTGTAGTGACAAAAACTGGTTTGAAAAGGGAGGAGCTTAAGAGAGGAAGAACAAAAAAGGGATTGATATTGGTCCTAACCCAGCGACTTTCGTAACCAAGATGGTGGCCGTGGCCGTTTGCTGTATCCTCGTGTTTCTAGCGGTGTTCATAGTGATCATTATAGTGGTCGGACAAAGTGTCGGCGATCAGCGTCCAGAAGACTAAACTAGCACTATTTTCATGATCACTAGAATCATGTGTCATTTCAATGTCCTTTTAGGAGGTTAGTTAGTTCTCTACTAGCACCGATTTCAATATCCTTCATTTCATTTTTTTTTGTATGTCATTTGTCATTTTAATAGTCGAAAAATATGATTTTAATATTAGTGAATCCACCAACAGGCAAATGGTGGCGTTTGAAGTAATCCCAAGACTGAAGATTTTTTAATAAAACCAAACAATAAGAAAAAGAAATAAAGGGGCCCGATCAAACGCCGATCCCAGAAAAGGAAAATGAGGCATTTGGACGTGGCACCGTCGCTCTCTTCTCGAACTTCTTCTTCTTGTTCTTCTTCTTCCTTCTGCAACTTCCTATTCCTGGCACAACAACAAGATCCCATCGAAATTCGAAAACATGCTTTTGGTCGCCGTGTGTTGCATCTTCATTTTTCTAGCCGCTTTCATAGTCAGCATTATAGTGATCGGACAGCACCATCACGGCTCGAAACGTCACTACTCTGAATGAACGACTCGATTGTTGTTAATATTAATACTATTGTTGTTACTACTCGGCCACTTGAATGGTTGGCAACACTAGCTGGGTTTTTCTTTTATCGAAAATCCACTTGATTCCGTCTGTTTGATTAGTGATTTCATTGGCTGTGCAAAAAGGGCCGTAATTATACATTTATACGTAATAAACACTCTCGTCTTTTTTCTAAGTACATATACGTATGTATGTACATGATGTTAATGTTTTCAAATTTAAAGCAATATCATATCGAGCCTTAATGACGAAAGAAAAACCCACGACGGTTGTCTGGATTTGGATCCTGCAATTAGGAATTGTTTACGTAGAGCTTGTGTGTGTGACGTAATATTGTTGGTTATTACTGAACCCCACTACCATAACTGTTAAATACATAGCAAAAAAATGAATCGTATTAGCCATGGTGTATAACTAATTGTTGTTGTCTGTTGTTGTTATAATATACATATAGTAAAAATATACTTATAATTAATCAGAGATTAGCTGCATACGGTTCAGTTCTAATACTAATGAAAAAAATGTGTTTAACGTTAGTGGCTTAACCAAAACTAGACTCGATGTTTTAGACTGTATAAATACAGGGTGTTCAATATAATTCCACTCAAGTTTAATCAAAAACAAATCAAGGCACCACTATTAGCTCTGTTATTTTCTATATATACATACGTACATACATATACGCGGACAATAAAAATGAAAAATTTTATCCACACGTCAATTAAATATTAAACATCCTGTAGATGTGTAATTAAGTGTTGTATTATTATGTACGACAATATAGATGGCGTTTTTAAAAAATGGACGATCATTGTTAACAGAAACAGGCGGTTTTCTGATTTAGAAAACAAGTGTTTAGTGTTTTTTAATAGTGTCGTAAACATGTGTTAATTTTCCCTCATCTCGTCGTCGAACTTAGAGTCTGACTTACTCAGTATAATTTGTAACATTTTATATTTGTATTAAGAAAAAAAAAATATATATACATACTTGAATAAAAATAAGCGAAGAAACGAATAGAAATTGAATAAAAGAATATTTTGTAGCAAAGAAACAATGCTGTGATTTCATTTCTGATAACCTCCCCGTCACAGTGGAATCCTGTAATTATTTTAGCCCCGTTGATCTATCGATGTTCCAAGGAAGCCGCCAATTTGATTGACGGAGCCCCGGTCCATCGATTTTCCATCATTCTCTTTCCAATTCTAATAAAATAGGAATGTTCCCTTGTCCGTTCTATGAATGAATCAAGCTGTTTTCTGAATAATTAAGATTTACCGGTTCGCAAATGGAAAAACGGCCCTGCACTTGAATATTTATTAGATGGTTTTTGGTATGGAAATGGTCTGTTTTATTTGTGTTCGAAATTTCAAATATTTCAACGGCTACATAATTTAAAACGACGTAAGGTTAGAAAGACATTTTTGTCGAACATATCCTTCAATCCCCACCCATAGAGGCGTAACCCATATAAAATTAAATTTTTCGTCTGTGTCATTCTTATAAACATTTAAGTGCGCTCTTTTACTTTACACAGTGACGTAAGTTTGNGTAAGTTTGTTGTCCCTAAATAGAGATTTGCAATATGACATAATTGTCAAAAATACAAATGTTTTTAATTTTTACCTTCTGTATAATTTATAAAATGTTGGATAAAGCACTGTGTGAAGCAGTGCCGGATTAAGCCAGCACGAGGGCCCGTAACAAATTCTATCAAGAGGCCCTTGGCTTGTTTTAGGTTCCTAAGCTTAGGTTATTAAATAAAATAAAACTGTTATAAATAAACTTTTCTGGATTTAATGTGGGCAAATTTAGAGATAATACTATTTGTATCAATTTCTCTGAGCAAATCATATTCTATATTCGTCAAGATTAGACGTTTTTGGCTCATTGTGGTACTCAACTCATTTTTAATACACTCAGGCACGGTGCGCAGGGCCTGTAGCATTTGCTACTCTTGCTACATGACTAATCCGGCACTGATATGCAGAGACCGACGATATGTACGAAACAGTCAAGTTTTAGGCATTACATTGTTTCTATATGAACAAAAATCATGATTAAAATTGACGCCAGGATAATCTCCAGAAATTGTCCTACTAAGCTTCATATTTATATTGTGATATTTTCTTCGTTAATGTCAAATAAATAAGGCATTTTTAATTACTCTTATCTGTAGACTTATTCCAACAGAGTATCTGAACCATTCTAGAGCTGATTTTCCATTAGTGATGCGCCATATTGTCATTTTTTGGTAAGATCATTAAGCAGTGATTTTAAACTGTAGTATTACCAGAACCGTTCCAGAACGTTTTAATTAGTGCTGAACTATATCGTGAATGAATGCTTAAAAAAAATCAAAGCACACGGAACTATTATATGAACTGTAACCAGATCGCGTGTTAAAAATACCTGTAACGATTCAAAACGTTAATAAAAAATCATTATGTAGCTCTGCACTAGTGAAAAGCCACTTCTCGAACGATTCTGAAATAATACAATAAATAATCCTTTGTGTTTTCAATTTTTATTAATCACTACTTAAATATATCTTTTTTTTTAATTTTTTAGTCATCAGGTATGAACTATTAAAAAGTTACAGTAACCATTCTCTCAACACTAGGCCTAGAGTGATTATTCTGTTGGAATAAAGATTATGCTTGTCATTTTTATTTTTAACATCAAAATTAATTCTAATAAAAGTAACTTCAACCTGTTATTTTCCACGAATTATGATAGTTCACTCAAGCAATTACTGTCCAATTAATACATAAACCGGTAAAAAAATCGGGCCGATGGTAGTGGTAATTTTATTATTGGAAGAAGACGTAGCTTATCGATTCTTCTAAATTTAGAAATGGAATACATGTTTAGCTCCAATAACTTCATTAATACTAACAATGGAGGAAAAAATGTTTGTTATAAAACTCTCAACCCTGGTAAGTCGGAAAAGACAACTTTTTTCCCCACTTCGTTTGTTCTTTAATTTAATCTTTTTCTCCTCAATCCTGACGATCCCGAAGAAAAAGCCAAAGCCTCCCGAATGGTCTTAAGCCAAAACCTTATACAGGTCATCGATTTTTTCCTATATTTTCCCCCCTGGAAAGTTCCGATCTCAATGAATCGCAGTGATTCGTATCGTATCACTTTACTCCCTCCCTCCTCCTTTCCTTCCTCGTTTGTTCCCACTCCCCTCGTGCCTGAAAACTTATTAGGTCTGAAATTTCCTATTAAAATTTAAATTGCTCGTTCTGTATTGACGATTTAAATAACAATTTTCCTATTTAATCGTTGCCGTAAGTTTTTATTAAAGCCTGACTATTTGATTAATATTTCTTAAAATTTCTCATATTACAAGCAAATTCTACTGAATTGGCAACATGGCCAGAGCCTCAGGTGGTGTCATTTCAAACTCGTGAGAATATTACCTATATAAATAACAATGAGCCTCATTCTCGTCTGATTTTAAACGATAATTTTTTTTTCAAAACTAAAATTCTTATTCAGGTTGCCATCAGACGTTCGTGAGTCGTTTAGACGGTCCCATGAATGGAACGTTTACAGGGCCGGACTTTGTCAATCCACGAGGTCTGACCATTAGTTGTGTGTACACGTTTTTGGGTGGGCCTGGTCAACGAGTCCAAATCACTTTCGATTCGTTTCAGCTACGTGGCTCGCCGCCAGAGTAAGTTTTGTTCTTCATTTTTTTTATTCATTTGCATTCCAGAAATGGAATTTCACATTAATTTTTGTCCAATAGAATAAAAGAAGCATTCTAAATCTGGTCCTGTACCAGTGCTGAGCTATATCGTGACTAAATCACTCAATAAATGGTTGTCGTGATTTTTTATAATTTATTGATTTATCAAACTCGAAGACTAAAAAATAAAAAAAGAGATGCATTTAAATAATGAATGATAAAAAACTAAAGACATCTGTACTTGAAACTATTGCATGAACTGTGAATACATCACGGTCCAAAATCACTGATTGATAACGTTTCTAAAAAATCACGATATAGGTCAGCACTAGTGAAAACCCAGTTCCAAAACGGTTATTTTACTCTGTTGGAACAAAACTATGAGCTTTTTTAATGTTTTTCTAGTAAAATGTTATTTTATTATATGGGGTATTAAGTGAATATTATCATGATGATGTGTTTTGTGTGTTGCCTACTAAATCATCAGTGGAGCAGCAGTTGGAGATCTTCCTACGTAAGTACAGAGTTTCTCTATGGATTTTTATATAAGATGTATGCACATATATGAAGAGTCCAGGGGAAAAACACCTTCAGTCCAAAAAATAGAAAATTGAGAAAAATCAAATTTAAAGTTGACAAATGCCATTAGTTCCTAGTATTTAGTGAATACTTTAACGCATATTTTTCAGGAATTTACTCACTTTCAAATTTATCGATTCGACTACCTTATAGTACTCTTATAGTGCGATTTTGTGGTTCCACCAATTCAATTTTTTTAAAAAAGTGGACTGAGGGTGTTTTTCCCCTGTGCTCTTTATACATGTTTTGTAGTCCTTATGTACGATGACATTGTATATAGAAAGCCTACACCGTATGTAGAGCACGATATGATCTTAATCGTATTTCTCCGGAAGATAAGCAACGGTAAGGTTTGACTTTGAATGCTTTATGGTAAATAAATTAATAATTAACCATAAAACTATACCAGTCAAATTTTGCCTTAAGCAGAACTAACATGACAAAAGTTAAAGGCAAAATCCTATTACATATGAAGGGTACACGGGAACACATGGATTGTCAAAAATTGAACATTTTTTATTGCGTGTTGCTATCAGCACCTTTTAATGTGTACTTCATTCATTGTGGTACAGGTTGTAGGGAACAAAACAGAAAAGTTTACAAAATATTAATACGAAATTGTATTTGCCTCGATTGAAAAGTTGTACGGCATGACATCTTAAAAACTTAATATCTCGAAACTACGATTTCTGATAATCTATATTTTTTCCCTTTATACATATACAGTGTGAGTTCACTTATATAGTAACAAAAAAAAATTGCCAATAACTGGACGACCCATTTGAACTGTAAAACTTATGCACAATTTGACTAAAATCTTGGTTTTTTAGATGCGTGCACGAATACATGGATATTTATTCGGAAGTGACTCAGCCGGAACTGAGCGACCTGGTGAACTCACCCTTCGGAGGTCGTTACTGTGGCCCGATACCGCCTCGTACAAGGGTATCATTGTACCGAGCTCTCGCCTTCTCGTTTCACTCCGATAAGAACGCTTCCATTCCGGGCCTGTTTTTCGGCCGTTACGCCTTCATCAACGACTGTAACTACTAAGATTTCATTTATGTCTAATTCAATTAAAATTTATTTTATTTTTAGCCGAATTTGAAGTGGGTGCTTCGTTAGGGTCTGGCCCTTGCAATTTCCTCGTAAAAAATAACGACAAACGTACGGGCAACATTGCATCGCCTACCTATCCGGGTGCCTATCCAAAGAACCTGCTTTGTTCCTATCAGTTCCTAGGTGGCTCAGGTCAACGAGTTAGATTGGAATTTAGGGACTTTGACTTGTTTTATGGCGGTCAACAGTAAGGGAATTTGATGTGAGGTGAACATTTAAGATGGTAACACACTGTTCTAGTTGTCCGTTTGATTTTGTCCGCGTGTACGACGGTCCGGACAATTCCTCCGCCATAATAGGTACCTATTGCGGCCAGCAAAGGAACCTGGTGATTTATTCGTCGGAATCGACGCTCTACGTCACATTTGTCACATTGAGACGCACTGCCAATACACAAAATAGAGGCTTTAAAGGGATCTTTGAGTTTTCTAATTCTTTTACAAAACTAGGTGAGTGGGACATACATAGTGAACAGCGAAATTTTTAATTTAACATTGTAGATTTTATAAATAAAAATGAGGCCGAACATATACGGGGCACCGAGTGCGACCAACGCATTTTCAGTAGGAAAGAGTCACATGGTTTCATTCACAGTCCCAACTATCCGTTCCCGTATATTGCTAAATTAGTCTGTAGATATTTCATCTACGGCATGCAAAATGCTCAATATTTAGAACGAGTACGTTTAGAATTTTTGAAATTTCAAATACCGAAAGGCAACAAAAAAGAGTAAGTCACCAGTCACGTTGTCAGATAAAATTGGATTCTTTATTCGTTTCGGAATCTGTTGCAGTTGCTCGGACGGTTATTTGAAAATTTACTTGAAGGGCCAGGAAACGATGGATGCGTACGACAAATTCGATCACGAGTTGTGTGGAGAAGAAGCTCAACCCACCACCATGATCTCGGACGGGCCCAGATTACTGATGGTGTTCAGTTCAGGCGAATTAACTGGTCGGGGATTCAAAGCTAATTATACGTTTGAGACTGGTAAGAAAATTACCATTTTAAACTGTTTTTCGACACTGAGAAATAGAAAAGGTCACTGGGAATTGGTTTGAATCAATCTAACTTGAGTATTGTGTTGAAATTCATACAAAAATCTTTTATCTTCATTCGGTTTTGAGATATAACAGGTGGACCAAAAAAACAGGAAATTTTAAAATCGGTTTTGACAACTCTGTGAAATTGGCAGAGCTTCGTTGTTGGGCTGCAGAGAATGGGATAAGTATGCCCTTAAATAGCAATGAATCAGCACATTTGCCGTGAAGGCATATTATAAAAACGGCGCACGTATAATGTATGAGTATGATTACCACTTACACAAAATTTCGAGTTCAATTCTGTTCCATTTTGTCATGTGACTAATACTTAGTTTTAAAATTTCGTTGAGATTGATTCGGTTTTAAAGAAATGTCCATGAAATAAATGGACTTCAGAAACTGTTGAAGTTATTCGAAGTTCATTTACAAAAAGCTGGACATGTTGTGTTCGCAAACACTACTTATCAATTTTAAACCTCTTCTAAACAACATTTCAACTTCAAAATTCACATAGGGTTTTACACTTCGATCAATAGAGAGTGGACATTCCACAGGAGTTAGAAAAATGTAATCAGTTAAAAACATTAAACAATATTTCCCGTTTTTCTAGTCCACCCACTTGGTTATAAATGATAAATGCGAGTGACAGAGATACTGACACTCGCCCCACATTTAGAAGTGATCGGAACCACGGTAATTTTTCCAGAATACCGAATCCCAGGAACGGCGGCCCCCGATGGCAGTTGTGCGTTTACCTATCGTAGCACGTCAAAGAAAAAAGGCGAATTCAATTCACCTCGTTATCCGACCAATTATCCAAGCTTCACCAATTGCACCTATCATTTTTTTGCCACGGATAACGAACAAGTCACCCTAGTGTTTGACAATTTTAAAATTCGCACAGATAACATCAATGGCAGCGCTCTCGTTGGCAGTTACGGGTACGTATCTCCAGTTCTATTTCTAATTTATATAGAATGAGTTTCAAAATTGTTGAATGACTGAATCTTTCAGACTCGAATCGTGCCAGGAAGACTGGCTGGAGATTTACAATTTGTATAAGGACGGAACCGAAACGATTATTAATCGCTATTGCCACGTTACAGCGCCCGGGCCAATCGAATCCAATCGCGGCGCTTTAGGCCTTAAGGTTATTTTACATACTGACGACGCTAACGTGGCGAGCGGCTTTAAAGCTCGTTACAGTTTCGAGGTTGCTAAGTCGATTTTTGGAGATTGCGGTGGTAAGATTGATTTTGAAAGAGGTTAGTTTGATTTTTTTAATTGTTGTGTTCTTGAATTGCCATTGATATAGCGAACTTGAGCAGCTCAGATAGTGGACAGATTCTCAGTCCGAATTTTCCCAAGAAATATGACACGCCTAAACCGAATCAGGCGTCGAAAAGTTGCAATTGGTACATCAGCGTCCGACCTCTGTACAGAATTTTAATTATCATCGATACGTTTTCAATTGAAGGAGAGGCTCATAGTGAGTATTTTAATTTCCATAATGGTTCATTTGTACACAGAGTATTCCTAACAAGTTCGATTTTTGTAGCAAGAGGTTGTCCGGCGGCCGTATTGAGACTTTGGACGGATGTCTCATCACCGGGCAGAGAGATTTGTGGTGAAAAAAAACTACTCCCCAACTATGGGGAATATTTGTCCACTTCAAATCAAATGAGATTAAGGTGAAGTCGTGGAAGGACGAGACAATTACCACGTTGTTTGACAACATATTATTTAATGTTACAGTTTTATAACTGCAGATAAGGCGGTGGGATCGGAAGGTTTCAAGGCTTACTGGACGGAAGTATTGGACGGTCCGTCCTGTGACGAATTTCAGTGTGAAAAATCGTTATTTTGCATTCCGTTCCACTTGAAGTGCAATAATATACCAAATTGTGGCGCGAGGGACGATTCGGACGAGAAAGACTGTAAGAGAACACTTTGTATTGCCATCAAATAGTATACCAAGTATCTTAAAGGACACAATGATTTTGTATCGGAATAGCCGGTATATTGAGTGCATTTTTCAATTCAATGATTAATATTGGGGTATATATTTTTAAATCCGTTTTGATTTATTTACAAAAACCAAAAACCAGTGTTGCCGATGTTGCCATCTGTTGACTTGGCAACTCTGTCAAGTTAAAGACACTCAATTTAATATAGTTTAAGTTTTTTTTATCTGCCATTTGATCGCGTCGGTTGTGTCAGTGGCGGCATTCATAATTTTTCTCTACTTTAACATATTTTTTTTTCTTTTAATGTCGTGTGTGTGCAGGTAGCGGGGCGTCGCGAGACAACGTGGCGGCGGCGTCCCGCGGCGGGCGGCATTTCTTCCTTACGTTACCGCCGCTGCTGCTGCTGCTGCTGCCGTCGCTTCAGATGCTGTTGCTGTTTACCACCCCGTCCCCGCTCGTTCTCCTCGCCTATCCCACTACTCTACTTTTCTATGTGAGTCACTTCTCTCTCTTTCTCTCTCTCTCTGTCTCTCTCTCACACACACTCACTCTCTTTTTCTTTCTCTCTCTTTTTCTCTCACTCATTCAGGCTAACAACTCACTTGTTTTCATTTCATCCTCATCCAGACGCTTTTCCTGCAATTAGCAACGTTGTCGCATTTTTTTGGAAATCATCATCTTTTAATGTCATTCAATTTTACGTTAGAACATTATCTGAAATAATTGTTATGTTTCCAGGTTTCCCTGTAGAGGAGCCTCAAACTCCCTTTCGATTGTCCTGGGTGGCTATCATGGGCGCCATTTTGTTAGCGATAATTTGTCTTTGCGTTATTTGTCACAAGAAAAGAAGGCGGCGACGGGAAAGAGAACGCGCGTTGCGTCGCAGCATTCACATACCGGTACGTGACTTTAATAACATTCTTTTTTAGGCGGTTATTGGCACATTATAAGTACTTATGCTTTTTTTTCTATCGACAGCAAATGGCCATTCCAGGAACATCGAGACAACAGGTGCCCCATTTCTGCGAGGAGCTGGGTGAACGGTTCGCGAGCGTCGATAGTGTTTGATGACGGCTGTGGCCGTCGACGGCGAAACGTAGACTTCTGCTATACTATCCTTCCCCACTCCTCGGATCGATTCAAGTCTTATTACATGTTGTTTAATAAACTATTAATTAATACTATAACAGTAGGCGAAGAAAGAAATCATCATCGTACGCAATTGTTTTTAGCTTTAAGATTACACACATACACACATACACACACACATACACACACACATACACACAAACACACACTCACTTTTAATCCACGACGATTAGATTTAAATTGTACTGTTCGTCAACAAACGTCAAAACCGGCAGAAATTTGTTATAGTGAGCACCAAAAAATAGGAAACTATAGGAATAAATCATTAGTTATATGGCAACATCAGTAAAGGAAGTTGACTTTATAAGGTAAGGGGACAATCAAAAAACCAGATCTATTTCTGTCGGTTCGAAAAATGAGATAAAATTAATATTTTTACACGAATCGAACACGGTCATTTTTTTTATAGTGATCATCTCGACTCATTTTAGTGCTTTAAGCCAAAGACTCTTCGTTTGTTTTTAGTGCTCGCGAGTGTTTTATTTTCTCTAGTGACAATTGAAAGATACTGTTCGAAAACAGTGACGTACGTTTTTATTTCCCTGTCCTATTCGTTTTTTGTTTTCAAATTAATCAACGAAAAAAGACATGCAAATAATAACTATTTNTGATTAATAATAAATTTAACTAAAACAAGGTAGAAATTGCACTTGTTTGCACATAAATAATACGAAAAAACCCACACACGTAATGGCCGTCTGTTTTACGACCGAATAGATTCGTATAAAGGTGCTTAAATATAATAATAATGAATAGTAATAATTAAAAATTAACAATAATAATGTTTTATTTTGACAACGAATGGATAAATCTTCCTAATACGAGTGCGCGTAAACAAGAATGGACAATTTTAAACTGCCGAATAGTAGAAAGAAATGCAAAGAAATACTTAAATCGCTTATTATACGTAGATAATCGTGAGGTAACACTTATTTATTAAAAATGATGTGTTATTGTTTATATTGAAATAGATAGTAGAGTATGAGTGATTATATTCTGAACACACTGACTGAATCTTTCGGGGCATTTTCGCAAAAATGTACAGCCTCCTGGGATGTTCCTCACAATCCGACAACTCAGCACATCAATTCAACTGTTATTAGAACCAGTGCCATCTGGAATTCTAGGTTGCATGATTTTTCTTTTCTTTTTTTTTTTTAATTAGCACGCGAAAATATTGCATAATTTAACAATTGTGCTTTCCACAGCCTTCATAACTAGAGAGCTGTATTAAGAAAACAAGACAAACATCTATGTATGTACGTATGTACTTATTTTTTGGAGAACGAAATTTAAACTAAGTAGAATGAAACGCAAAGTTTTTAAAGCAAGTGCGACGTTTCAATTGCTCTCAAATACGTAAGACGATTTTTTTTGTTTTCTCGAAAATAAAAGGCGTCAAAACACCAAATTTTTCATTCAAATGATGAACAACCACACAGATCGACCGGTAAATTTTTCACGTTTTCCCATGCAAGTTATTGTCTAATAAAAATACATGTGAAAAATAAGATGGTAGAAAAAGAAAATGAAATGTTTTAAATAATTGAGAAAAATTTAACATTTTCTAATTATTACTGGGGACTTTTATGTATTATGTAGCACGTAAATATTCGTATATTTTATTGTTAAGGTAAGCTCTATTCTTATTATTATTGTAAAAGAAAGCTCCGCCTAAATAGAAAGTTTTTGCAAAGAGAGGAAAAAACACCAAGAAAATAGATTTTTAAAAAGGATAAAAGCGAAGGCGTATGGAAAAAAAAATTAAAATAAAAGAGTAAAAATATGAAAAATGTAAGTCTTCCCGAACAATTATTGTTGCGTTTAGCTTTTAGTTCACAACCGATAAGGAATCGTAACCTTGTCAGAATTTCAAATAATTCAAAAAAAAAATGAAAAAATACGGAAAAAACGACAAAAAGGCTTCAATAAAACAAGATTTAAAGAGAAGAAAAAAAACAGGGTACTTTACAAAGTGAAATCATAAAATAACTATACCGTACGTAATCGACGTTTTTCCTTCCCGCCTCCCCTTTTCAAAGTCACAAATTTGAGTTTTCTCTCGCACCAATAAATTCGGTAACCACCGTCTTAACTTGTATCTTAAAAAGTGGAATGATAATCATGAAATAATTTATTTAAACGCCCTGTACAATATCCGCTGCAAACTCTGAAGTTTTCTTATCAAGTCCATAATTATTATGATGAAATGTAAAACAAAAATAAAATGAGGTAGAGTAGCCCCTTTTGGGGCTTTATAGCGCTTGGACTATAAAAATGAAAATGATTCGCTTTTTTTAGTCCAAGAACAAGTGTACTCCCATTGGAAATGCAAATGGGGTGTGCAACCACCATAGTAAGAGCTTTTTTTTGAGGAAGGTCTTTTTCCCAATATGTACTGTTTAACGATGTTCGTTGTTAGACTTTGTTTTAAAATTGATAATTTTAAGAAAAACTCTAGCCTGTGTCCCTTTCCTCATAAAAAGGCCTTAATTTTTCGTTTTTAAAAGAAAAATTAAATAATCCACATCTTCATATGTTATTTGTTAAATTTAAAGCTGTTAAGTACTGTTAAGAGTTAAACATAATTGATTCGGTCGCGATCTGTAACATATACTTATTATTATATCAAACTGCTCACAGCGACTAGACAAAAAAATAATAAACAAATAAAATTGTATGTACACTATTATATGTTTTTTTTTAATTAATAATTACAAGTATAAGTCGTCCTGTACCAGATCAGCGTTTGCTTGCAACCCACGTTCCTTTAGAGCTTTTGCCATTAATTTCTGTTTTTCCACTTTCAGTTCCTGCTCCTTTCTCTGAGAATCGAGAATATCATCCACAGAAACTTCGATTAAAGGGAGTTTATCTTCTTTTTCAGGATCCTATAATAAATGTTATTACAACAGGCCAAATCTTTTAACATTATACACTTACTATTTCGCCTAATAACACTACATTTTCACCTCGTACAATAAAAATACCCCTTGGAATATCTCCATATTCTTTACCCACGTGAATTCTCTCGATTGTTCTGTGTAAAACCAAATTGGCAAACTGGTCGACGCTTCTTAAATATCCAATCAAAGTCCTACCGTCTCTAAGCCATACCATAAGCTTTTCTATAAAGATCTCACTTCATTTTACAAAACTATTTCAGGTAAATAATAATAAAAGAACTTACTGTCTAGTTCCTCTAGCAAATGAGCTGTACCTTCCAATTCGGGTTTATTCATTATTTAAACTATTTTTATTGGGGAATTTCTTTATTATTTTAATGAAACAGTTTGTTTGGTTAAAATAATTAAACAAACGAAAAATTTGGTTATGATTTATATCAGTATAGGCAACTTAAAAACAAATATATCTATCAGTACCACGATGGTCAGATGGCGATCGTCTTTCTCTTTCTGACATCGATAATTGCATATGCTCATCCTTGTCTTTGGGCGCTTTTTTGACAGATTCTAACAATAATGACAATCAGTACCTGTTTTTGAAATTGTCATCAGTTGTCTGGGTAACGTTGGTAGTAGCTGCCGTATGTCATTTGTCATTTGCAAACAATAACATTCCAGAAAAAACTTTTCGTCTTTGCTTTTTCGGAAAATTGCTGAAAAATGATAGAAATCACATGTAACGACCGGCTTGGGAAGAAAGTCCGAGTGAAATGTAATCCAGACGATAAAGTTTCCGATCTGAAAAAATTGATAGCGGCACAAACTGGTACAAGATGGGATAAAATCGTATTGAAAAAATGGTACACGACATTCAAGGACCACATTCAGTTGCAAGATTGTATCCTTTTTGTCTCATATTCCAAATTCATTTCAACAGGTATGTTTTATTGTTTCCTTAACGAATATTTTAGATGAAATCCATGATGGTATGAATTTAGAACTCTACTATCAGTAAGGATTGCTTGTTCAACAATATCCAACATTTATTATAAGTCTAGTGTATAAAGTGTAAAAGTTAATAAAAACCTTTGAAAATAACAGAATTTTATATTTTCTAAGCTGACCCTAACAACATTTGTGTGTAGAAATTTGCGAAAACAAAAGTAATATAAGAGCTACAGCAGATAAGTACACAGTAAAATATTTTTGGGCTGTAACAATTGACTAGAGAAGTAAGACTTAAATCTATGATTTTTGCACATTAAATTAAAGGAACATAAAACAAAATTTGGCAAGAAAAAAAAACGAGCTGTTTAATGGGGCCTTTTAAACACGCCCTCGCTATTAATGGCCACCTTCTTAGAAGGAGACTGATGGGGTTGCGGATGAAGTTTTGCAGGGGGCAAAGTGCGTTCTTCTGAAGTCCTCGGCTTATTTGTAAGAAGTTCCCTAATATGTTGAACTATAAGATCAATGGCCACTGAAACATGTTCATATAAATTTTAAGGGAAAATTAAAAATTATGTCAATTCTCCTATGCTAAACCATTATATATTTTGTAGTAGTGATCACAATAAAACACTAATACTTATTAGGTTGTAATTGGAAATGAAAAAGATTAGGGGAAAAGTCTAGTGTAATGGTAAATTTCCCCAAAATTCATTGTCTTTTTAGGTTTCCCATGCAGAATGTCCTTGATATGGTGCACAATAAGATCAATAGCCACTGTAACAAAGAAAAAATTATAAATATTAATCTCCTAAATATTAAAGGACAAGTCACAAACATGTATTTTGTGCAGTGGCTATTTCTCTTACTTCGTATTGCTGAAACAAATTGTTCAAAAGCGAATTACTCACCATGGTTGTCAGCACCCCTAGGAATAATAACATCTGCAAATTTTTTAGTCTGAAATATTCAGTCAAATCACTAAATGGCTAGACATATTCATATTTTGAACTTACTGGAAAGCAAAACTCCTCAAAGGCAGGCTTCACAAAATTCATATACTGGTTGAGAACTTGATCAAGGTCCCTGCCTCGTTCTTTGATATCTCTTGGCACTAAAGTTTAACATAATAAAAACTTTAATTCATAAAACATTGCCTATACCTCTTCTGGCCAATCTAGTATCCGAATCGGTATCAACAAAAAGCTTCATGTGAAACAATTTCCTCACTTCAGGAAAATAAAACACCAAGATGCCTTCAAATAGGACAACGTCAGCAGGATAGATGGTCAATATTTCGTCTTTCTTCCTAAAAAAACCAACTCCAAGTTAATTGAAGCATCTCAAATCGATATATTTATTTACAGGGCGTGGTTCTTGTAGTCATAAATGGGAATTTGTACGATTTTTCCCGCCAAAATATCCATCAAGGCGTCTTTGATCAGCTTTTCATTGAACGCGTCTGGATGGTCAAAGTTAAATTGACCCTTTTCAGCTTTGGCTATTTCAGATGGAGTCAATTCACGATAGAAACTGTCTTGGGATATGCACACCACTTGTCGCTGTCTATTGTCGATTTCTGCTTGGCCCAATTTCTCCATTATACGTTTACATACCGTGCTCTACGAAAATGGAATTCAAAGACCCTTATATTCAATCAAAAGACATTTTTAATCATACTTTGCCACTTGCTGTACCACCAGCTACTCCAATCAAAAATGGTGTTTTTCCACCCTCAGACCCGTTGATTTTTCCATTGCTTAATCGACAATCACTCATTTTGATTAACAATCTGACCAAGTACAAACAAAATTGAGGTTAATAATAAAAATACATCAAAATAACCGGATACTGGCTTTTAAATAATAGGTAAATAATCGGTTATTTTGATTCATTTGATTTAATCTAATAAACTAATTTTGCAACCAAAGACAAGTTATTTTCTTATCCTAATGATAAACTAAACGAATTGTGATTCGATAGACATTTTTCTCGGTTTATCGCACTTTATAGGCTTAAAACACGATAGAGCTCAACACTACTATCAGATAATGCATTTCCAGAATTCACTTGTAACGTAATTGACTATCAACAGTGTCAATTGTTAAAAATCGCAACTAGCGAATGTTTCTAGATTGATTTGAATAATTTCAATGAAATTATTTCATATTGATATTTTCGTTTGTAGCTCTCATGGTTTTTCTGGTTATTGAGTACTAATTATATCGTATTCTCTGGATAATATGTTGTTACGTTCACCATAATAATACACAGGTACAGATAATCTATGTCAAATTTACGTATGCTGTCATTATTTTTTTAATTATTTTCTGACAAACTTCCGACATTTGCGAATGCAACTGCTATAATGACTGTCATTGTCTTTTTGAGCGAAAATTAGAAATATCTCGATAACCATTAAATTTAGGATAGATATAGGATAGCATTCTTAAAAAATTTTTCTAAAGCAAGAGGTGAAGTACCGACTACATGAAATTTAATCTATCATTGTTGATCATTGAGCAGAATTTAAGTGACCAGAATGTGAAAATGCGAACTGCGGGTAATAGGGTAAATGTGGGATTTATGCCCCCCCTTAATTAAAACTGGCATATAGAAAAATGCATTGATACATTGACCGTGCAAACTGTACTACTTTGTACATAATTAATCGATGAATGTTCGAAATCAAGTTTTTTTTGTTAATTTGCTTCGAAAGTGGAAAATTTTAATTTTTTCGATATATTAGCCTTTGAGGATATTTGCCCCATGCATGGGATTTATGCCACTACTTTCAGGGATTTATGCCTCACGTTGGTATTTATGTCCCAGTTATGAAATAAACTCAAATTTCATCGAAAATGTGGTTTAATTTGACAATTATTAATTAGAATTAAAAGTTCAACAAAAATAAAAAGAAACTATTGGATTATTGTTCAACTCCATACCAGATTCATCCATGTTGAAAACACTTTTTGGGAATGATTTTAAGCGATTCGTTTTTTCAAAGTTATCCATAGAATTTTGAAATAGAAAAAAAATTAATCACGAACCGACTTTTTCGACCATTGTGAAGTATGTCTCCAAATTTTTAAAAAACATATTATGCAATATGTTTTTAAACTTGTTTATTTAATATATTTCTATAATAATAACTTCATATGTTTATTTTCGTTGAATTTTTAATTGTAAATCATAATTGGTTAATAATTGTTAAATTAAATGACCATTTTTTTTAAATATAAATTTGTTGGTTAATATACCAATGCATTTTTCTATACGTATGCCAGTTTTAAATAAGGGAGGGCATAAATCCTCACATGTGGAGGGGCATATATCCTTTTGAGATAAAAAATTGTGGGATAAATGCCTCTCGTAGAATTAGATCTTTCCAACTCGTTTTCAAGGTTAAAATTCATATAACATGAGAAAATGTGTTATAAACAATGCATATAAGCAAACTTTAAATGGTTTGAAAACCATATATACCTTCTATCCTTAGTTTAATATGATGCAATATGTGAAGGATTAACTATGTCGTTTGTCTACAAATTCATTCCTCAAAATGAAGCTATTATTGTTGTCTCATACCTTCCATTTTTCGTCTGCAAGTCAGATTTACCAAAAGGTAAGTATAGTGAAAAGCGGCGTTTTTGACTTGCGGTCAATTTTAGAAATATTGCGAAAGGGCATATATCCCACAAGGCCATAAATCCCACATTTACCCTA